>JAVJGG010000040.1:1504301-1526628 GCA_035590195.1 Aviceda cuculoides
CGATCTACACCCCCCAGTCAACCCCCCCCAGTTTATATACCAGGCATGACATCACATGGTATGGAATATCGCTTTGGCCAGTTTGGGTCAGCTGCCCTGGCTGTGTCCCCTTCCGAACTTCTTGTGCCCCTCCAGCCTTCTTGCTGTCTGGGCATGAGAAGCTGAAAAATCCTTGATTTAGTCTAATCACTACTTAGCAACAACTGAAAACATCAGTGTGTTATTGACATTCTTCTCATACTAAATCCAAAACATAACACTATACCAGCTACTAGAAGGAAAATTAACTCTATCCTAGCCAAAATAAGGACACCATTTTATTTTTGTACTCACTTTAAAAACTCGTGGCCTCAAAAGCAGAATAAAGAAGTGAAGTCTCCCTTTTTGTTGCATCTGGAATACTCAGGAGTAAATAACAATTTCTTGAGATGACATTATTTAGTCAGTTTAGGTTTAATATTACATTTATGATCATTAGCAAGTATTTGAAACTAGAGTTTCAAAATGCAGAATTTGAGCTGTGTCAATGACTTTTAAGCTATCATCAGATACCTTACAGGATGGCACTGTATTTATTTTCTGACTCAAATACTCTGCATGTGGAATGGAAAGGTCCATGCATGCTATATTTCTGCTGTTGTGTTCAGTCCCTAGTTCTGACTGTAAAATGTGACTCACTAAAACGTAAGAAGTTCTCAACTGAGACAGACCAGCGGTCCATCTTGCTCAACAAATACAAGAAATTGTTGGTGCTGCTTATTGCCATCTATTTTCCCCCTGCACACCCCCAGCAGTGCCCAAAATGGTGGAACTAGGCTTATTAGAGGGTACATCCCTTCCTCTTCTCTTTAAGGGAACCTGTTTAAAAAGCATGAAATCACAGAATCCTTTTTTGAACCTGCTAAAACTGTCTGCTCCACAGACACCTGTGGCAGCAAATTCCACTTCAGTGTCTGCTGTGTAAAGGAGTACTCTGTATTATCTGTTTTAAACACATATCTTACTAACTTTAATGAATCTCAGTGGCTTTTGGTATTAAAAATATGATTTTCATTTAGGAATTTTCCTAATTCAGTGCTTGCTGTTGGGCAGTGGGAGTCAGGAGCTTCCCTGGTGAAGACTGGTGCCTGTGAATTTACAGTTAATTTGCTACAGGTACCTATGCAAATCACTTTAAATTTTCTTTCGTTATAGCGTAGCTCAATGATTTGTGGGAAGTGAACTCAGAAAGGCACCAGAACAGCCACAGTGAATGTGTTTAAACATTCAGTGCTTAGTCAGTCCTTATCTGTGCTTCAAAAGTGGTTGGTTATTAGTAATAATAATGAACATTATTGCTTTGGCAAGCCTTCCTCCTTCATATAAGCCTTAAACAGAAGATTTGAGTAAATTTTGTTGGAGGAGGAGGGTTAATGCTTGAAATATTTGCAGTGAATGTGGAAACAGATGATTTTTTTTTTTTCTCTTTAATACAAGATGGTTTTCTGCTTCACTGGAACAGAGGAGGGCAATATCTCCCAAGAGACTCAAAAGCCTTGAAGATAATTGCTGCCAGGGTGGGTTAGTTTAAGCCTGTGTTGGGATAGAGCATGTGGCAGTATCTCTCAGGATGTATGGTATTAGGAAATGCAGTTCATTTTGATTGAACTGGCAAGGAAAGGATTTCTAAAATAATATTACACAGTAAATAACTCCACTGCTGTGGGCTGAGCTCATTGAAGCTCTTAGGAGTCAGTAAGTCTGTTATCCTCTGGAGTAACTGCAACTGTTTCATTTTTTGTCCTTTATTATTTCACACTACTTTTTGAATTAAGGTCAGCTATTTACTATAATGGGTCAGAGATATCTAGATAGATCTGGAGTGAAATGTCTCATAAATTCCTGCCAAATCCAAACTGAAGGGGTGTGTGTGCGTGTCTGTGTGTGAAAGCTCAGGTGACCTCCCCCCTTCATATTTATTCTAATCCTGAGTGCCACTTCTGTTGTCTAGGCTGTATGTCCTGAATAACACAACACAGATGCAGTAGCCCAAAGACAGAGGTAAAGAGGGCTTTGTGCTATAAAAAAATTTCCTCTGTGTAATCAGAGCAACACCTGCAGCTCGAATTCTCAGAATCCTTTTTCCAGGCTGCTTATAGGCACTGCTGCCATTCATCTATCCATAAAACAGAGGATTTTGAGTTTTTTCCTCATCTTCTCCATAGGTATCCTTCCACATTTGCATGTATGTCTCCAATATGAAAAAAAAAAGGAAGGTGCAAACCTATGCCTGCTGTTATGCATGTATGCAATAGGAGTATTTCCCTGGCCATCAAAGCTGCTTTGCTTTTTAGTTCCCTTATTTCATAGTCATAGTCCCCTATACAAAAGGATTGTATAGAGGTCAGAACAGATTAGCAGAGGTAAAATTGCTGAAAATACCATGGATTGGTTGTAAAGTTAACACTGTCTTTATAGCCTACATCAGTGGATTACAACAAATATATGCCTTATTAGCAAAAGTATAAGTATGAGGTCCATTTAAAGTACCCAGAGGTCTACACAGAAAACATAAAAGAGTGTCTTCTTATTTGATTCATGCAGTGACCTGAATAGATAGAGTGCTCTGCAAACAGAAGAAAACAATAATTGCATTTTTGAGCAGGCATGTTTTGCTGCCTGTAGAATAGCTTAAAACTCTATCTCACTTTTTTTTAATATATTTCTCCCTCTGGCCCTCTCTCAGGTTTTATTGTGCACTGCCTCTCTGCCTTCCTGAACTCATTTGAGATGTCTAGTTTTGTATAAGCACAAAATGCTGATAAGAATACTGCTGTGATTCCTTGCAATAACGACTGTGCTGAAAAGTAGCACAAGTACACATATTGATAAGGAGTCTGTTCCCTGAAATGCTTTGGCACATGTCAGATGGAATTTGTTTTTGGGCTGAAGGCCAACTCCAGGCTTCTGCACCTCTTAGGACCCACTTAAAAGCTATTAGGAGAGTTTAAGTGGTGCGTGAGTTTCTTGTTGGCTGTCTGCGCCAAGGGCTGAAGATCACCCACTGTGAAGCATTTAATAGCAGAGGAGTATGTTTTTTGCTCTACTGCTGGTAGGTGTCATTCGTGGGCCTGCTGGCAATTTTGATCTTACTGATGCAACCACACACAGACCTCAAAGGCAAAGGGGAAAAGTGGAAAAATAAAGCTGAATTGCTTTCTGTGCTCTGTTCTATCTTTGTCAGGATTCAGTCATCATGAAGGCTTTGAACTTCCTAAGTGAAATAAGCTTAGAAGAGCTCTTTAAAAAAAGTTTTAGAGCAGTTATTGAGACGGTATGACAGAAATTTTAGAACAGAATACCAGGGGTTTATTCTGCTGTGAGCTGCTTCTTCGTAAACACACATAGATGGCAGGCTCTTTCCTGTCACTCTGTACATTGTGCAGAAAATTAGTCTTACTGCCATTACCGTATCATCTTTCCCCTGTTCATGGTCAGAAGACTTGTGATGCTGTATAGCATGTGAAACTATTCACACAGAATATTCTATCCTGCAGCCATCAGCATGGAGCAGAAGAAAAATTGGCTGGAGCAGCACATTTCCAGCTTCTGGAAATATGATGTCCATTTGGCTCTGCTTTGTCTTTGTGCACCCCCTGTGTTGGTAGCATCTCTGCTCCTTCAAAGAAAGAGTAGAGCAGGAGGGACTGAGTAGTGACTTTAACCATAGCTGCAGATGTAAATACCATTTCTTCTTCTGCTCTGTCTTTTCTTCCCCAGGGAACTGAGGTGCTGCCAGAAAATAAAGGCAGCTAGTAGTTCCTCGGTTGATGTAAACTGTTGCAGCCAGTGTTCAAACGTGTAATCTGTACTCCTTCATCCTGCAGGAGCAGTGCTCTTGCTGGCTGACACTGTCTTCATTTATTACTTTGTGATTCCTTAAGACCTCTCATGATCTTCTTGTGGTTTTAATTCCACAGCTGAGAATGGTTGGGTTAGAAATGTCTATTTACTATTTCTAGGTTGTTCTTATTTCTACTTTTCTAAAACTGAAGCTGCCCTGTGGTACGTTCTGTGCAGTCCCATGCAGCTTCCCTTTCTCAAAGAACTTTGAAGTTAAATGGGAAATCTGAATGACTGCTGTGGAAAGGTAGTATTGTACCCTTTAACCAAAGGAGAACCAAACCAGAGCAAAGTGCCAAAAAGTTTGCTCTCTGTCAGAATCAAGTCTTGGGGATTCACTTTGCCATTGCACCAAACAAATTATTTAATCCCACCACCTACCATATTTTCCTCAATCCTTTTATTCCTCAGTTGTGTTCATTCTTAGGACATGTGCTTGGCCATCAATACTGAAAAGGGACAACAGGACCCTCTCACTGAAAATAGTTATTATCATACAGAGTTACTGGAATCCTGAATGAAAATGAGCAAAAAATAAATGGCAAAACCAAACAAAAGTAACTGAAGAAAAAAAAAAAATTATACCCTTGGTAAACTGTTCTCCTCAGTGCCTCTGGTGTTTCTTTCCTCTCTATACTCTAAGGGAAATCACTGGTTTTACTGGTGTCCAGGTAAACAGTGGATTTTGAAAGAATGCCACCACATGCTGGTTGTTTTTGTACTGCTATAAAATAGTTACTGCTACATCTTAAGTGTTTTATATTGCTGTAAAATAAAATTTTTGATTCTGATGATATGTGGGAGCACAAGGTGTTTCCTGTACAAAGTGCTCTAGTGTCATTCCTGGAGTAGTGAGACTATTGCACTTTCTCAACACATGCATACAGAAAAGTGTAATTGGATCACTGGGAAAAGGTAACAAATCTAGATCCCCAGACCCTTGTGAGGCACTATTGATGCTGAGATATTGTATGGTTGATAAATAATTCAGCTATTTAGCTGAAGAGGGATTTCAGAGGCTTAGCTGTACATTCTTCATCCATCATTTTAATATCTTTCCCCTTTTCCGTTAACTGGCTATCTGATGGCAATGATTTAAAAATTTCGTTTGATAACTTTCTGTTTGCTTTTTACAGAGGCTGTGTCATAGAAGCAAGATTTGTTCTCTAGCTGGGGAACATCTTTTGTTCAGTGGTCCCATAAGTAACTACACCATACATGACAAGTTCTCTGAAGCAGTTAGGGTGTAAAAAACTTTATTAATCTTTCTTGATAGTTCCTTAACAGTGTTTATGGAGTAGTTCTTAGTACTGTGAAGGAGCAGCATGCTAAGTAATATTAAAAGGGGAAGGAAAGATCTCCATCTGGCTTTGTTGGAAAGATGAATGTATGATGACACTTTCAGCTTTATTTATATCAAGGTGCCTAAGAGGTTGAGGGTCAGCTAGTGCCATATTTTCTCCCCGGGCCATATGCTACAAATAGGGAAGATAAGAACATGGCAGCCCACACTCATTTGCCTAAGACCCTAAATGAATGATATCCCACAAGGTAATGTGACACCATGTAGAATCTCATCAATGATGTAGCACCATGCAACAGATTTAAAATGTGTCAAGATGTTGTCTCCACAGAAGCAATGTTTAGTCACTTAGGTCACTAAAAGCAGCTTTTTCAAATTATCCACAGACGTTTTGCCAGGCAGCCCACATATCTCTAGATAAAAGCAAACTGTTTGCTTCACAGTGTAGAATAATTTATAGGTAGGGACCAATTTGCTTGCAAAGAAACAGCAGGTTGCCTTCATTTTTTCTTAGTACGAAATGCATTATGCTAAGCAGTACAGAACATTTGTGTTCCAAAAGGGGAATTATTTTAAATTAGTTTAGTATTATTAGTTTTTCTCAAACAGACGTGTCCAGTTTTTGTCACAGAAAAGCTGTAAGCCCTCTGCAAAAGGGTCAGGAAAGCAAACAAAGAATATCTTTCTTTTCCTTTTACTGTGTTAAGTGCAGCTGTCTAAAGGCAGATAATTCCACAACTACTTCCAGGGTTTTAAAATGTAGAATGCAAACACTATTTTATGAATGATTTCATGAAATGAATTGTGCCAAAACTTTTGCAAAGTTTGGGCAAAAATGTCAATTTTTTACTCTTCTTTTATCCTTTTTGTCTCTCTGCCTCTGGTCATAAATGGTCAGAAAGCATTGGACCTCAGGCACATTTCCTGTTGAAAACATAATCAAAACTGACGAATTTCCATGAAAAGTTTTGGCTTCAGTGAAATAATATATTTTAATTAAAATACATTCTGTTGAAATGCTCCAGGTAGCTCCTCATGTAAGATTCTTTTCATCTCCCAATGCCAACTTTCTTAAACCAGTTTTACTTCATCACATAGTACATTGCTGAGTTTATGGAGTCCTAGACAAGATTGGTCAATACTATTTCACCTAAGACATGAGATCAGTTCTTTGTGGATGAAAGACTAGGGAATTAATTCACTACCACACTAAATATATCATTCTTACTTTTTGACAGATTTCTTAAGTTTTAAACAGTGCAGCATTAGACTGGTGAAAAATTAGACTAGGCCTTGGGGGAAGGTTAATAAAGACACCAATAGCCCTTTGCTAGTAAGTGCAATACCCATTTAATGTGAGTCCTGGAGGTGATCATCTGTTCCTCTTTTCCCACTGGAGTGAAAATATCATGATGGTCACCATCTGGAGTATCACTATCAACAATCAGCAATTTTATAATGAAAGCATGGATGTTTCCTTATAAATAAATGCTTGGGCTGTCCATGACTTTGGGCTGCCTTGAAGTCCTACACAACTCAGAAGCTCACAGTAGTTAAAAACCTGGACTTCTGCACATTGCCTTCTCCCTTGAGAACTTTGAGGGAGTTCTACCTGCTTGTGCAGAGGCAATTAAAGATTTTGCTTTTTAATTTGCCATGTGTGTCCTCATTACCTTTTTCTCCGGCAGCTACAATTAGCTGAAATAGTAGTTTATGATGATTCCTACGTTAGAATTCATGACTCCACAGGCAAGAAGTTTGTAATGGCACTTTTCCATTTCCAGCTCTTCTGGTTCTGCCGGAAGCTGAAATGATCAATAGCAAAGGTCTATGCAAGATTAATTCATGCAGACAGGCATTCAGATTGGACTGGGTGGTATGACAAACAAAAAGATAAATTTGGATGGGAAGCACAACAGTGTCCAATAATGCAGCCTGAAGTAGGCTATGTGCTATTTCTTTGATGTTTTCCATTAGATGTTCTATAGTCTTTCATTTCTTTTTTTTGTTACTAAAAATAGTCATATTTCCTGACATACACTGACTATGACAAAAATTGCATTGACCTATAGGGCACCTGTGTGCAGGAGCAGGGATGAATTTTTTTGTCACAGACTGGAGACACAGATGTTCTTGTCTCAGAGGTTTATTAATTATCACAGGTGATACGGTCTTGATGAAGTTATGCAGCATCAAGTTCTGAGAATAACTTCCTTCTGTCATAAATAAATAACTGTTAGTAAACACAGGAAAGAAGATATGTTAGTCTAGGCAGGCTGTATTCTCCACATCTGAACTTTGGCACTTCAACACCCACTTATGGGCAAGTCTGAGAAGTTGACTGGGATGTGTGGCACAGCACGGTGCCTGGCGGCATAAGTGGCAGCCTTGAATTCATGGCTCCATCTGAGGCATTAATGCCATGGTTCTTGTAGCTACTTCAGCCCTGCTTCCTGGAGTACAGTGGTCACTCTAGTGACTATGTCTTGTAGATTTTTTCTCTCTTTTCACCTTCACTGGTTCCTACTAATATGTAAAAGGAGGAAAATCTGCTGTACCTGCACTGTATCCCTCACAAACCTCTCTTTCTTTTTTTCCATGCTAACTCTTCCCCCTGCCTCCCTGCCTCCTCATGCCTCCTCATACCTATGCAATAATGCAGTCTGTAGTAACCCACAAGTAAAAAAAAGTCCTGAACCATGAAGCCCATAAAATTCAAGTTGGGAATAATGCTCATTATTAGAATATTGAAATGTTCATTTTCCCAGAAACAAAGTGCTGTACTGCTCAGTTTGTCAGGCATGTAAGAGAGATACTGTCAAACAAGCCAGCAATCACTGGCAATGCCAGACATCTGTGAGGAGGGAGAAGTACGTGCATGTGTGTGGGGATGGACAAAGTGGGAAGAAAACAAGTCCTACATTTATTCATTTATTTGTTTATTCAGGGAAGAGAAAGTTTCCTGCTGTCTTAGCTCCCCCTCCTGGAGGTCAGGAATTGGGCTCTGTCAGATTCCTGTTGACTGGCAAGAACCTATACACAACCCAAATTTCCAAAGACAAAGCTTTTGTTGGTTATAATATCATGCCTTTTAAAAAGGGATTTCCTGAAGCCTGCATCCTTCTGGGAAATGTGTCTGCCTGACAATTTGCAGGAATGTAGCTGGAAAGAGATAAAAGGCTTGGAGGAGCAGAAGGTTAGAGAACAGCAAGGGGGAGAAGGATGGCAAATGATGTCTTTACACCCATTGTTGCAAGATGTAACACTCTCTAAACTTTCTCCTGCCTCCACCAAGGCAGATCCAAATCCATTTCACTTGTCTCCAGCAGGCTGCCTGATCCGAGCTTTTGAGAATAATTATAAGCTCAAATTGAGAGGCAAAACCAGAAACATCCTCATGAGAGCAGAAAAGAACATATGAGGGAAGAGCTCATTTGTGTACATTTGCTGAATCATTTTACTAACAGTATTGCAAAGGTAATAATGTCTTTCTCTGCCAAAAATCTGTCCACATAGCCTTCAGAGTGTCTGCAGCAGAGCACAGAGACACTTTAAGGTTTCCTTCCAGTATTAATTACTGATCATTATCCTGACATCAATATTCACTTTAGAAGAGGACACCAAGGATGGTTTCTTCTCTTCCTCTTCACCTCTTTTTCTGCCTCCTTACCTCTTCTTCATACATAATACACACCCATAACTATGAAGCAGCCACAGCAGTGAGCACACAAAAGGCTTCCTGTAAAAGCATTTTGGTTCCTTTGGGTCATTTTGTCTGTGTCTTTGATGCAGAAATTATAACCTCATGTTAAATTTTGAATACGAAGTTCAAACCCAAGTAACTCATAGAGAAACATATACAGTAAAAAATCACCTAAGACTCCTAATCTGTTAAAAGCAGGATGTTAATTCATGTGTAGATGTGCATTCTACTTCTGTTGAAAAAAAATGTATTTGTCAGGTATTATTCCATAATTATTTTTTTTACCAGATAATAGAAATAGAGGGGCATTTTTCTCAAGCACTAGGAACTCTGTACTAGGTTTCATGTGGATGGAATTAGATTTGTTTTCTGGTTGTCATTCAATTCCAGACATAATAGCCTTGTACTTACTCTATATTATAATCATGTAGAGTAAGATTATGACTTGATTATGACCTTGGTCTGCAGTAAAGCCAAGAAAATTTATGCCAAATGGTTTTGTGCTAAATGAGAGTCACTGACTGGTAGTAGTGGAAAGAGTAGATATGACCATTTGGTTTTGGTTTTGCTTGCCTTTCAGTTTATGTTGCATGGCACTCAGGTTCGGATAAATGGATGAACTGTTAGGAAAAGTGGTGCTGAGTGGTTAGAATATCAGAGAAAAAAACTTGGATTCCTAGGACCTATTTTTGATTATTTTCAGGATTACTTGAAGGAAAGAATAGCCAAGTGTTGTTAATTTTATTCCCTTTAAAAAAATTAATAGCCTTAATATAAAACATGGGAAGACTAATGAAGACAGACAACCTGGCTTCAGGAGCACAACATAGGGCTTATAACATAGGGCTGCAAGTATTCATATGCAGGCTGTGCTCCATATGCTATCATCTCCTCCCTTCATTCTCCGTTATCTCCCCTGAACATTAATAGGTTCTCAGGCAGCCACAGGGACCTTGACTGCTACACCCAGGACTGCATGTTTGGAAGACTGCAGCATGAAAGGTGGGGAGGATGGCCCTGAGGGCAGCTTTGGAGCTTCTTCAGATACCATAGACACAGTCACTGAGGCAATACTGGTCAGTGAGGTAGGAAAGAGTTCTATAAGCAAGCTGGTAGTGCGTTGTTAGGGGTTTTTTTTCCTAGATACCACAAATTTATGATTGAATAGCATTTTCAGTAATATATTAATTATTGAAACTTATTTGTTTACTGAAGCTGAATTATTTCATGACTATGCATGGCAGGGTGACTAAAGCTTTAAGCTGTGTGGATGGTTCTGTCCACTGAAGGGGGGACTAATAAGACCTTCACCTTCCCAACTTGCAGTCAGATATTTCAGCCTTTAAATAGCTTTAATCAAAATATTTCAAAGGAGCTATTCAGTTCCAGTGTTGAACAAAAGCAAGTTTGAAATTTTTATCCAGTACACAAAGCCAGAATTGTTCTTCTGCTAGCATTAGTCATGCCAAAAAGGAGTTTAAATAAGGCAGGTTTGAAAAAAGGCAGTGAGATAAAAATGTTGATCAAAACCTCCTCTTTTGATATGAAAGGGAACATTTCCACTAACTTCAGGAACTCAGACCACTAAGCCAAATTTTTGGACATGGCCACCCAAAATATGTGCATATGTTCTCATGTATTTCAATATGCGTTTCTCAACTTTATTATATCATTCCTTAAATCCTAATGGGATTTAATATCCTGACTGAAGTAAGACAGGAAATGTCCTAGACACTTGGAAGACGTGGCTTGTGCTCCAAGGAGGATATAGTGAGAAAAAATAGAAATCAAGTGTACAGGGTAAGGAAACAGAAGCAAAAATGACCAAGGTGATGATGGCAGATGTGTTATTATTGAGGCATTTGCTTGTTGATTTCTTATTTTAAGTTAATTGCAACAGATTCCCTTACCCTTATTTTCTCTTCCTAGACTGTTTTTTAGAACTTTCCAGCTTCACAATAGGCAAAGTCACTGCTATCTATAATTTACGAGTCAATTCCCAAGTTTTACAATCATGAAAGCTACGGAGTGCCCTTAATTCCCCCACTTCCAAAATTCTACCTCTGCAAATGATCAGTTCATTCGCAGACAGACTCAGTTCAGTTCTTGTATGAATATTGAAAACAGAGAGCTTGCTTTAGGAAGCCAACATGGCAGGGATGGGGAGAAATCTCAATTACTCTATCTGCCTTCAGTTTTGGCAATTTGCTAAAGAGCAAACTGTTTTACTCTTTCCAGCCTTCTGGAATTTTCAGAGGATCCTTTTCCTTCTCAGAGTTTCTTTTTTTAAATCAAGCAGGTTGTTCAACTCTTCAATCTTTTTAATATCTTTTTGGGTAGAGATTTCTAACACAGGGACACAACTCACTTTTGCATTAGGGTCCCTAAGATTTGCTGAAAAATACTGCAACTCTGACCACTAACATGATCTATTATGAAACAGTTGTAAAAGACTACTGAGGTAAAGCTTTTCCCCCAAAAATTATTTAAGCACATTCAGTTGCATCCTCGCTTCCTCAGTCCTTCCCTCTGTCACACCACAGTCAACCCTGAAGTCATAAATATCTAATTAGATTTGTCCTTGTGCTCTAGTTTAATACAATCAACAGTAGTTACCAATGCATTTTCTGTACTGTTTTATACTATTGCTTTATTAAGGATTTATAGCTAGAGATTAGGATACTGGCTTTAATAAAAGGAGTCCCTTTCTCACCATCATACGGGGAGAAAACCGAAGGAAAGTTTTAACAGATTTCTAAGGGCAAAATTCATGTAACAATAAAAAGAAGATAAAATCTAGAGTGCCAGCTTCCTACGTGCTGATATGCTTAAGTGACTGTCCAGTCAAAGCTCTTTTACTTGTAATATCTAATAAGAAGTGCTGTGTGTTTGACCCAATTTGCTAGAATCATTACTGAAATCTTTTATTCAGGTGCCACATTTACCTTGGTGAGAGGTAATCTGGGCAGAGTCCTAGAATGAGGTGAATCCACAAATCAGTTTTAATATGACGTTCCGCCCTTAAGAGATTCCCAGCAAACCAGGAGCTGCAGCTGCCTGTGGCTGCACCTCCTCAGCTGGGCTTTCTATCACACCCGGGAGTCAAATAAAACCTAATCAGCACTCGGACTTACTATTGAAAGAGAGCTCAGTGCAGGGTATTGGCCCTGTTAGGAGGTACAGACTGTCTCTCTCTGATGATGGGAAGGGAGTGAGAGAACCACTGTTATTACTCTGTGTGGTCCCAAGCATCTCAGAGGAGGCTCTGCATGTCCTTTCTTATTTTAAAAAGACAGTGTCATGATGGATCAGAGCAGTATGATCTAGATGGGAGCCAGACCATATTAGAGGCGGAAAAACTGTCACACTTAGGCTCATGTTAGAATGTAATCCTGTTAGGGTTTCTCTACAGTATCACGTCATCTTACATAATTGAAAAGAAACCACTCAACTGAAATATGCCTGTGCAAGAGAAAACCTTGAACAGTGGGATAGCTAATCTTACTGTTTCTAGAAAAGGACAACACACAGTGCAGGCTGCATTACATGCACATTTACCATTTGAATTCATAATGATAAGCTACAGGACTTTTCAGGGTCTCACTTTTTATCTCCAACTGTTCTAGCCTTGAGGCTGTTACCTGATGATGCTCCAAATGAATATAGTAATCTACAAGTGCAAGGTTGCAGGTTTATAACAGTTTGACTCCTAAAGAGACTTTCTGCACTGTCAGTCTATGGAGTTCCCAAAAGCAGCATTTGGGACATGTTATAAACTGCGCAGCTGTAGCAGAAGAACAAGTTTTCATGTGCTTCTGAATTACATTTCTCTCTGAATTACCTGGATGGTGTTTAAACTGCTTAAATAAAGGAAAAAAGATTTTTAAACATGATTTCTGTTCACTGAAATGCTATTTTCCTGAAATACCAGCCAATGAGTTTTGATCTGGGTAAACAAAATCTAGAAAAATACTGTGCTTATGTAACTGCAATTCAAGACCCTGAGATCTACACGTGCTTGGTAGTTGTCAAGGTTTATATCCTTCATTAGGTTCAAGTACATAAAATGCAGCATTTTTTTCAGTCATTGGAAACACATAACAAGACAAGACAACATCATACAATACAGTATCTTTCTTTGCATGCTTTAGGGACCTGAACTGTTTAGCTATAGATCTGGATAATAAATAGTAGCTGGGAATGTAAAAGTTTAAAAGTACACTTAAAAGCTGAAAATACACATTAAAGAACTCATCTATACGAAAGCTAACAAATTTGTTTATGTAGCTATTCACAGACAACTGTGTAACAGAATTAAACGAAGTATCCAACCTTTATGGTTTCAAAGAAAGTGCTCTCCTGCAAAACTGCTGTAGTTTGAGCTGATATCCTAAAACAATAACTTGCCAGATGTGAGCCTGTTTCATTTAGTGAAAAGCTATTTCTAAAGTCTGTTGACAGCACAGTTCACATCAGAAACAGTATCAAGATGATAGTTTTAGCAAATGCATGCCTTACAGCAGGGTATCTTGTATTTGTGGATTACCATACTTATTTAAAAGACTCTTCTCGTAAGTAGCTAATTCACTGTAGTGAGGTGCACTAATCTGGCAGTGTGCATTAAGTTGGAGAATATACATAATGGCATTACAGAAATAGTAGCAGAACATTCCAGAGTCTGATAGGAAATGAAAAAAACCATAGAGTGTGATTAAGTAATACGGCCCAGAGTCTACTCTGTCAGGCATCAGTGAATAACATTCAATGAAGTCAGTGGTTCTGCAAAAGAAAAAGAATACCCCCGCAGAAATTTCCAGTTAAATGCTTTAGTTTTAGGTTTCTAAAATGTTATAGTTTTAGGATTTGAAACAGACTGTGAGAGGACAAAGACTGGAGGTACAATATGCAAAAACGAGTGACAGATCTAGCTTTCACTGAAGTCACTGAAAGTCCTTCAATCACTGCAATGACTTTGCATCACATCTATTTCAAGACTACTTCACAGTAATATTAAGCTAATGTTTAATATTAATGCCTTTTTTTCCAGAAAGCCATAAAGAGCACAGCCTTAGAATAGTCTTCCAGTGGGCTTGATCTTCCCTATTAAACATTTCATGCTATTCAGCTTTTTCTTTTCTCTTTTCTTTTACAGGCAGGCCAGATCTGGCAGATAGCTGATATGAGGACTTTGCTGACTTCAGAAAGCTGAGTGTAACACCAACAGACTTCAGTGAAAGGAAATATTATCCCTCCAAGAAACTCATACACAGACAAATTTTGGTAGCTTTAAATTAACCTGTTGCTCACCTGCAAACACACAGCTATTGTTTCTTTCAGCACACATGGAGGAAGGCAACAAACTTTGTAACCCTGGCTAATAAGACTGTGGCTTTCTTACCAAAAGTAGGAGGTAGGCCAATTACAAAAGGATTATTTTATACTTAGCCTCCAGGACTTTAACTCTGGCCTGAACACTGGACATAAATAGAAGCCAATTTTAATGACCTGAGATTTTGCTACCTGTGCTTTATTATCGTTATCAGTTCTTTAACACTTTGGTACTTTATTTCTTTAAATTAGAAATGGGTTCGTGGACTAGAATGTGGCCCACAGATTGGGCTGTTCTCGTGAAATCATGGCTTATCTTCTCCCTGGGGCTCTACATGCAGGTCTCCAAAACTTTGTCCTGCCCAAAAGTATGCCGCTGTGACCGAAACTTTGTCTACTGTAATGAGCGAAGCTTGACCTCAGTGCCTCTTGGGATACCGGAGGGTGTAACCGTCCTCTACCTCCATAATAACCAAATTAACAATGCTGGATTTCCTGCAGAGTTGCACAATGTCCAGTCTGTGCACACAGTCTACCTGTATGGTAACCAATTGGATGAATTCCCCATGAACCTGCCCAAGAATGTCAGGGTTCTCCACCTGCAGGAAAACAACATTCAGACCATTTCTCGGGCTGCCCTTGCTCAGCTTTTGAAGCTGGAAGAGCTGCACCTGGATGACAACTCCATCTCCACTGTTGGTGTTGAGGATGGGGCGTTCCGGGAAGCCATTAGCCTCAAGCTTCTGTTCTTGTCCAAGAATCATTTAAGCAGCGTACCAGTAGGCCTTCCAGTGGACTTACAAGAACTTCGAGTAGACGAAAACAGAATTGCTGTCATTTCAGACCTGGCCTTCCAGAATCTTACAAGTCTGGAGCGTCTGATTGTGGATGGCAATCTCCTTACTAATAAAGGCATAGCTGAAGGCACCTTCAGCCACCTCTCCAAGCTCAAGGAATTCTCAATAGTGCGGAATTCACTGACTTACCCTCCTCCCGATCTTCCAGGTACACATCTGCTAAGGCTCTACTTGCAGGACAACCAGATAACCCATATACCACTTACAGCCTTTTCAAACCTCCACAAGCTGGAACGTCTTGATATTTCCAACAATCAACTTCGGATGTTGGTAAAGGGAGTATTTGATAATCTCCACAACCTGAGGCAACTCACTGTAAGGAATAATCCCTGGTTGTGTGACTGCGGTATTAAGTGGGTCACTGAATGGCTCAAATTTATTCCCACTTCCATCAATGTACGGGGTTTTATGTGCCAGGGACCAGAGCAGGTCCGAGGTATGGCAGTCAGGGAGCTCAATATGAATATGTTGTCATGCCCCACCACCACCCCCGGTCTGCCACTTATCATCACCCCAGTCCCAGCTACAGCCATTCCAACTACATTAGTTCCCACCTCATCAGTTCCTCCCCCAAGTAGCAAATATAATCCTCTCACTCCCACCATAGCCACACTCCCCACGGTGCCTGACAGGGAGGACAGAGAAAGGGTGACACCTCCTATAACCGAACGGATTCAACTCTCCATCCATTTTGTGAATGACACTTGCATCCAAGTTAACTGGATGTCTCTTTTTACCGTGATGGCATATAAACTCACATGGGTTAAAATGGGCCATAGTCTGGTAGGAGGAATTGTTCAGGAACAAATAGTTAGTGGTGAGAAGCAACACTTAAGCTTGGTAAATCTGGAGCCCAAATCCACCTATCGGATTTGTTTGGTTCCACTGGATACTTACAACAGTTACCGAACTGGAGAAGACACTGTCTGTTCAGAAGCCACAACCAAGGCTTCCTTTTTGAGCAATGGCAGCAACATCCCCTCCAGCCATGAGCAGACGACTTCTCAGAACCTGGGCTCCCCATTTCTGTTGGCAGGGTTGATTGGGGGTGCAGTGATATTTGTCCTTGTGGTCCTGCTCAGCATTTTTTGCTGGCACATGCACAAAAAAGGCCGTTACACCTCCCAGAAGTGGAAATATAACCGGGGCCGTCGGAAAGATGACTACTGCGAGGCAGGGACCAAGAAAGACAACTCCATCCTGGAGATGACGGAAACCAGCTTCCAGATTGTCTCCTTAAATAATGATCAGCTCCTTAAAGGAGATTTCAGACTGCAGCCCATTTATACCCCAAACGGGGCCATTAACTACACAGACTGCCACATCCCCAACAACATGCGATACTGCAACAGCAATGTCTCAGACCTGGAGCACTGTCATACGTGATAGTGAGGGGAGATGGGGGCGTCTAAGACAAAGAGAAAAAAAACTCTGGAAAAAATACCCCCCCCAACAACAATGAAAAAATTACATTTGATAAATGTTACACAGATGCATTTATGCATTTGAATACTCTGTAATTTATACGGTGTACTATATAATGGGATTTAAAAAAAGTGCTATCTTTTCTATTTCAAGTTAATTGCAAATGGTTTTGTAACTCTTTGCTTTTTAAATCTTTAAAAAATATTGCTAAGTACTGTACAGGGTTGTACAATAAGAACCCAATGTCATGGCAAAGGAAAGAATAACTCATTCTTCAAACATTAACCACTTTGCTGTCGAAGCTGTCTGAGGTATGTTAAGTTTCTAGGTGTCCTGTAGTACTGGAAAACAGGTGCATATTAAAACAGGGTCACTTAGGAATGGAAAAAAGCAATTCAGATAAAATGGGTACAACCCTTCTGACTTGAACCCGGCAGCAGTTGTTGAACTTCAAACAATTGGAAATACTTCCGTTCCCCTTTGTCAGTTCTGCATTTCCTACCTCCAACCGAAAGCTGGAGTTCTGAGTGCTACCAAAAAGGCTACTTTCTTGTTTGATTAGTTTTCTCCCAATATACTTGGAATAGGAAAGGTAGACAGAGCTCAGTGTCAGACTCAAAGTGACCTTGATTCCTATTTGCAAAAGCTACTCTGAAAATGTCCCCCAATACTGTATACTTTTATGGTAGAAACTGTTCCTACTTTTCATTATGATTAAGAAGCTTTAGGCATTTTCTGACCCTTCTCAGTGGGAGATGAAGGTTATTCAGTATGTAACAGATATCTGTCATTAAGTTGCACCTCTCTTTAATAGAGCAGCATTTGTTGACACAGCATGTTCAGGTAAAGCCTGAATGAGGGAAATTCTGAGTGCTCCCAGCTCTGCAGTATTCATGTAGAATTTGGAATTTAAAAGTGTAAATTGCTGAAAATTTGATGCAAAATATGATGCTAATGGAAAGATTGCTATTGACTTCTAGGGTTCAAGCCCTATTTGATTTAGGGGTCTGAGTTATGTTCAGTATGGAGAAATAGGAAAAAAAAAGACAAACAGAGAAAACAAATAAGAAAGATCTTTTTAAAAATTATTTGTTATTGGAAAGGCCTTCAGGCCTATTATGAACTGAAATATGTTCAGCAGGGAAAATCATGTATAAATCCTGGTAGGTTTTGGGTTTTTTTTTTCCCCATTCAAGTATACAGAGACAGACATTAACTAAGCATTTGATTAACTGAGGAATTTTGAGAACACATGTACACACTGTCCCTCTGAATTACTCTTCTTTTATCTTAAGCTTTTGGAAGTTTTCCACAATGATCTGTGCTTTATAAGCAGTAGGTGGGCTTAGAATTTGCTTTTTTATTCCTTCAAATTCTTTAGCGGGAGTACCTTCTGAGTCCTTGAGCTTTACAGGCACTATGTGAAACATCATGGTTGTATTAAAACCATGATGCTGGTCTCAGAATTATACAATGTTCCAGTCACTCCACTGACTCTGTGACTGCCAAGAACTCTGGATTTCTTGCCAGTTCAGTGTTGGAATCTAATTGTTCCTTTCTTTCAGTTTGTTTGTTTTTTTTAATGTGGCTCACTTTCTCCTGAGCTTGGGGACAAGCAAAAGTTCATAACAAAGAGAAAAAAAAGAGAGACAAAACTTTTCTGAGGGAGTAGGGAACCAAAGAGAAAACTTTTTACAGTGACCCACTAGGGACAAGGAGGAGTTGTTAGAAGTGGATAGGAAGTAAAGGCTGAAGCACTTTCACTGTGGAATACTTAGACTTTTCACTTTCTGAGGCTGCTTATGTTGGGAGAGAGGGTTTTAATCCTTTCCTTTGCTTATTTCACTCAACTCATTCTTGAAACCCAGCAGTCTATGAGTGTGGAGTTTCTGAAATTCAAATCACATGATAACACTCATTTTCTGCAATGGCAAAATTAATCCAGTTATGATTGATGGCAAAGTACAATCATTGTATAAGGAACTGCATCCTCCCCCCAACTTCTTTTATAGTCACGTTTTGAAATTCCACTCTATATTCTGTATATTTGCTATTTTTTGCAGCTATAACAGGTATTTTAGGCAACCTGTGTGGCTACTGTAATAGTAAAGTCACTGAAATTTTGCTGAATAAAAGGCTGCCATATGATTTCAAATGGTGTAATACTAGGTAGAAACGTCTATGCAAAGTGGGTTTTTTTCTGTGATCTATTTACTGAAGATTATGATGAGAAGGTTGATACTTTTGTTTTGTTTGTTTAATGTTTTAGGTGCCAAAGCCCACAAGACAAGCAGCAAATAGTTGTGCTTCTGCACGCTTCCATTGCATGCTGGAGTTTGTTTGAAATTAAGTAGAGCCAGAGATTCCCATTGGGTGTGGATGTGGTATTTAATTTCACTGAAATAACTAGCTGTACGTTTGATTTCAAAAGGCATCCTTTGAAAGTACACACTTACTAGAATTTCGTACTTTAATGACTGATGCTGGAGGTATCTTTGTCCTCCTTGATGAACATCTTCTGTTCTAGGCCTCAGGATATCATAGTTTCAAGATGAGCTAGGCGCCTTATTTGTAGCAAATGACTTATTCAGGGAGTTCAGCCGTACTGCAGTTGAATGATCCACAAGCCCAAAGTGATGACAACAAATGTGGTTACTGTCCTAATAGAGTGAAAACAGAAGGCATTCACAAACTGTTTGTTTTGATCTCGGAAGATGAAATGTATATATATCTCTCTGTGGACTATTACTCACTTACCTAGATCAAAAATCAAAATGATATTAAAGATAGCATAGTTTATGCTTCTTTACAATATGAATAAGAATATATATATTGGTATGGGATAGTGACAAAGTTTCTTTTCTATAAATACTCTTCCGGAAAAAAGTAGCAAGCCAGTTATACCAAAATTTGTGGATAAAGCTGGGAGTATTATCTAAAAAAATTCACAGTTGTAGTCAACTGAAAGGTCATATGTTTCATTTGAGGAAAGTTTCTCCCAATTCTATTTGCTGTTCAGGTGCAAAAGAGTTAATGTATTTCAACCTACAACAGAGTTTGGGACTTTTCAAAGTGCCAGTCACACAAACAGCTGAGACTTCATTTCAGGTCACATCTAGATAAGTACATAATGGGCAATTTTCACTAGGGAAAGTATTTGGAAAAAGTCAAGAGTTAAAAATGGACAATGGTCTTTTGGCAATGTAAAGTTTAAGATTAGTAGATTTTTCCCTGGGCTTTGTAAAAATGGGGTCATCTTCACTTAGTGCAAATATCAAAACACAGATACTAACTAAAGGCTATAGAGCAGACATCCTAAATGTGTGCATATACAACTCATACAAAATAATCACTTCCAGGTCCTGATTTAAACACCTTCATTGGACCTGTAGCCAAATGACTTGTTGACAGACAAAATCTCACCCATGTCCCATTATATACTGCTAATAGCTGACATAAATTTACAGAAAAGATTGGTGAGTGGAATAAAATAAGACTTTAAGTGAAATTATGTTAAAGCAGTGTAACAACACTACTGTGCCCAGTGCTTGGGTTCCTTCTGAAGACTTATTTACAAACACATCCTCGTTTTCACAGATTCTGTCACTATAACAAGTGTTCCTTGCATGTAGCTCGCCAGCAGAAACAAACACCCAATGAATGCATGGACTTTGTGTTAACGGGTTCTTATTGGAGACATTATTATTGAATTTCTTCATATGAATATTTAGGGATTGGGTTACTTTGGACTGAAAAGATATTAGCAGTTTTCCCAGTAAGCCAATAAAGGACTACAGTGAATGTCATGTAAAACAGAAAAATTAAGTAGCATATGCTATTTGTTACTAGAGTAGTTCTATTATATTTTTCTCTCAATCATTTTCTCTTTTCATGAGAGAAAATTTCTCCCTCTGAGAAATGTATAAATTTTAATTTTGCAAGCAAAAGAAATTTATGCATATTGTATTATTGTTATGGTTTTAAGGTCTACATAAGGCACTTTATTAATGACAATGAAGTGAAAGTTCATTCGCAGCTTTTGACAGTGAAGTGGTTAATTCCCATTGAATTCTCCATTTATAGTACTTCTTCACCTTAAATTTAACATGAGGATATTAAAGTTTTTTCTTTAGAACATGAGAGTAATGGTTTTACTCATGACTTATCTTTCCAGCTCAGTGGAAAAACAAAACAGAAATGAGTGCCAAAACCAAAAGTTCCTAGCTCTGAGCCTCATCAGATCCTGCCTGATGCTCTCTTCTAAACACAGAGATAATCCTAGGAAGTTGATGATCACTCCTTCCCTGAACTCTAGTGAACAGGGCACTTTGTATCCCAGATGATACTACAGGCAATGTTGAAGCATTTGGCATTAAATTTTTGTACAGCAGAGAATGTCTTTAAAAGGACGCTGGCTAGTAGTCCGTCTGGAAAACTAGTACAAAAGAGATTTGGCAAGCTTTTGTTATGCTGGGGCTCTGTGGAAATGTGCTTCATGAGAGCTGAATTCTGATCTTCTCAGAAACAGATAAGCTACTAAACAAATTGTTATCATTTGATCCTAAATATCTGAAGATGATCTTTCATAAAATTGATTTTAACTGAGACATGCACACTTGATTCTGTTCTGTGTTTGGTATACTTTCTATCTTTAACATGGAAAAATAGATGGTTTGAAGTCTGCATTATCTGTTTTCTGCAATCTGCCATGTTGCACGCATTGTTAACTTCAAAACCTCACTATACACTATATATTATCTTGTTGACATATCCAGTAAAGAGTTATTTAAAAAAATACAACAATCCTGCTGTATTTATATGAGCAAGTTAATTAAAATAAGGATGTGAATATCTGAAAGGAAAACATAAAAACAAAAATATCAGTCTTTTGTACTTTCATTCCTGGAAATATTTTCAAATGTTCTATCGGATTCTAAAAGACAAATATTTTAATGTTACTTCAATTTCTCAGATTTAATCTTACCTTTATCAGATTAATTCATTCTGATATGCATATAGGAAAGCACTGTAAAACAAGAA
This sequence comes from Aviceda cuculoides, assembly GCA_035590195.1. Classification (NCBI taxonomy): domain Eukaryota; kingdom Metazoa; phylum Chordata; class Aves; order Accipitriformes; family Accipitridae; genus Aviceda; species Aviceda cuculoides. The sequence continues at coordinate 1,525,840 of JAVJGG010000040.1, forward strand.
TGGCTTGTATTCCAGTGTTTGCAATTAATAGGTACACTCGAGCAGCTACACGTCTATAACTTATATACGTATGTAGAAGCTGTGACCCATTATATGCATAGTCATATGATAAATGCATTTGACATTCATCCTTGACAACCTTAAACCTGCCTTTTACCTATTATTATCTATTTCATCTGTTTCCTTGCAATGAAATGTGGGGTTTTTTTCCAATCCTCCCTTCAAAATTGTTCTTGAATTTTCAGAATGCACAACATTCAGACATAGGCCTTAATAAATTTTTGTATATCTTATACCTAACATACATGGTAATATATATAGTGTATATATAAAGACATGCTTTAGCTACTTAGAAATGAATATTACCCCTTGTTGCGATTTAACCCCAGCCAGCAATTAAGCACTACATAGCCACTTGCTCACTTCCCCCTGCCCAGTGGGATGGGGGAGAGAATCAGGAAAAGAAAGAAAAACTAGCACGTTGAGATAAAGATGGTTTAATAGGACAGAAAAGAAGAAAATAATCATGATAATAGCAACAAAAATAATGACAATAATGGTTATTAAAGAACTGGAATATACAAAACAAGTGATGCACAATGCAATTGCTCACCACTCGCTGGCAGATGCCCAGTTAATTTCTGAGCAGCGATCTACATCCCCCAGTCAACTCCCCCCAGTTTATATACTAGACGTGACGTCGCATGGTATAGAATACCCCGTTGGCCAGTTTGGGTCAGCTGCCCTGGCTGTGTCCCCTCCCAACTTCTTGTGCCCCTCCAGCCTTCT
>JAVJGG010000040.1:1526728-1559342 GCA_035590195.1 Aviceda cuculoides
GGCCAGTTTGGGTCAGCTGCCCTGGCTGTGTCCCCTCCCAACTTCTTGTGCCCCTCCAGCCTTCTTGCTGGCTGGACGTGAGAAGCTGAGAAATCCTTGACTTAGTCTAAGCACTACTTAGCAACAACTGAAAACATCAGTGTGTTACCAATATTCTTCTCATACTGAATCCAAACTACAACACTATACCAGCTACTAGAAGGAAAATTAACTCTATCCCAGCCGAAACCAGGACTCTCCTCTTCTAGTTACATATAGAAGAACTAATTTTTGGCTTTGGCAGAACCTGAAATATGGAATGTTAAAAGCTGTGTCACTTCAAAGCTTAGAAATGTAATATTGCTGAGTGTCACAATTCTTCTATACATTATCTTATTCTCTTTCTTAACCCTGAATATCAAGTAAAAATGCTGAGAGCTGCTTCTGCAATGCATCCACATCTAGGCCCTCCCCCCTTAATATGCTTCCCTGAACTTGATGTTTCTTCTGAGACAGATTAGACCAGATTAGGTTCTGGTAACTAAACCTTCTTGCCTTACCATAGGAAGGTGGACAACAGAGGTAAAGTAAATGATAAACGCTTGCAATCATTTATATATTTCTGGCAAAAATAATGGCATCATCATTTTCAATCGATAATTTCGTTTTCTCTCAAAAAAATAGTTGACGAACACTGACTACTTTATTGGATAATCTTTTAATAACCCAAAATTATTTATCTTACTAGAGATCAGTCTTTATATTTACTTTTTACAGTTCTAAGCTCAGTTATCTGGAGCTGTTCACACATATATGCGTGTATGTATAAATTCCTGGGGTTGTGTATAGAGGGTTTAGCTACAAGGAACTCCCAAAGCAAGCACATGGAGGAGTCTTTTTATTATTGTCCAGCCAACATTTTTCAATATTTCACTTTAAAAAGAGTTCTTCTGTCTGAGAAGTGTTATGGTGGCACACAGAGAAACTATTTGGTCATTAAAGTATGAAACAAATGTTTTCACTCTACTTCAAGTGCCACTGTCAGTGAAAGCTCAAACTAAAAATCACTAAAATACTTCTCTTACACAGGTAGGGATTTGGTGAATTTTTTAGCAATAATTTGCATTCCTAAAAAAAATTAGTACATTCTTATGGTGAAATCCTGACCCCACTGATTTCAACTATAATTCAGAATACTTATAGGAATGATATATATGCCAGAAGGATTATTAAAAACATCCAGTATGACACAAGGTATAATATGTCACACTATGTACCCCCAAATGAAACACATCAACGAGTAAGGCAATAGGCCTATGTATCTCTTTTCAAAAGCTAGGAGAGGAGTGAAATAGACTTTCCAGAAAATGAGGGGAGAGAGAAATATGCACTGAGAAACATTGTCTAATGTTAAGCTGCACAAGAGATGGACATTTAAAGCCACAAACAGGCCACTGAGCATAGCAAGAACGTTCTTTTACACACAAACACACACATTTTCTGCTTACAACTCCGTATCATGACTAACATATGTCACTGCAAAAATACATGTATGAACATTAAGAGTTTATAGTATAGTTACACTTTGGTGGGGACATCTTATGCAAAATAAGAAAAATCTTAACTCTGTGCACTGGGTCTACTATTTATCTTCCTCTGTGTAGAAAGGATTCATATACAGGAGGAAGTAACAAAAGTCATGCTGATTACACTATCCTGTTTTTCTAAGTGTAGAATGCCTTGAAGAATGAAGACAGTGTATAAACTATTATGGAAAATCCAACTTAAATTCACCTGTGTTTACAATTATAACATGTTCTGTGCAAAAGCGAGAAGTCTCTGTGATGAATAGTAGTCAGAGTGCTAAGCTGAACACAACCATTCTTGAAAAGAACAATTGCCAAAAAGATTCTGTTAAAATGGTGTATTTCTTGAGTGAAATCAATATTCCACACCTATAGACTTTGAGCAGGTGATCACACAAATGAATTAAATTCTTTGTGACTGGGATTGGAACAATGTGTCTAAAGACAGAATGCTGTAATTTTCATACTCTGAAACTGTCTGTTTGTGATGAAAAAAGGCAGATTTTGTTCTGTGAAGATGAAATATGGTAATAATGATGGACAGAATATAGAGATACTCCTCTTTACTGACATTTTATGGACATGGAAAAGGACACATACCTATGCTTTATACATATAAATTTGTGACATAATTTTAAATATCCTTGACAATTTTCAGACTCTTCAGATGAGATGCACTTCTAACACATGTACAATATTCCAAAACATTTAAATCCTCAGAAATGACTGCAATCCCTTTCAATTAATAGAAACAAGAAAATGTGATAAAATGAGTATATACCGAAAGTGCATAGTACTTTCTTCAAGCTTTAGCTGTGGTAGAAAGAAAAAGAAGGAAAAGAAAGAAAAGAAAGAAAGAAAGATAGAAGACAACTGTTAAACTAGAATGTCTTCATATTTTTATTTAGATAAGTCCTTCCAAATTTGTAACACACTCACTTGAATGCCAAACTTTGGTTTGACTTGAAAGTCAAATGATTTAAATGATAGTGTCATAAGCCTGACCTCATATACCTTCACAAACTGGTTTGTGCATTCATGGTGCAGGAACCAATATGTAATTCATTGCTCTCTGACTTACAATGCAAACATTAAGGATTTTTCCCCATTAAAGAAACATGTTAAGAAAATTTAAGAGTTGGTGTGAAGTCAATTACTGCAGTATATGTTAATGTGAACAATTTCATTTATTCAAGCAGGGCATTAGCATGTCTTTGTAAGTGAGGACTGCAGAAGCAAGGCATGACTATTAACTCTATGTCATTTTCAAGAAAATCTTTCTCACCAGTTCAGGACACTACTCCTAGCTGACAAAAAGCATGTATGACTTATCAAGTATATGTGACTTAGAAAAGTAAACAAATGGAAATCTGAGAAAGGGAAGACATTCCAAAATTATTATAGTTATTCTAATAATATACAGTTGAGTACTTTAAGCAATTAAAAATACCTCATAAAAGCTTTGAAGGTTTTCATACTAAAGGTCCCCAGCAAGCATATATTCTATTTTCCATTCACAAGAAATGAGTTTAGGCAGCTTTTCACTTATATTTGCATTATAGGATAGTTTTGAAATCAATATTTCCTTTTTTTTTGCCTCATTACAGGGAGCAGCATCAGGTTCATGGTATTCTCAGATCCAATCAGTCATGATGTTAATTTGGAAGTCTGTCCATGCACTGATTTATACCTTTTTGCTTTGATTTTTGGCTTTTCTTTTTATAATTTAACATTATGTACAGATGGAAAATGGAGAAAATTTAAAGTAGAGCAAATTTAAATTATTTTCTGCTACAATTATAGTAATGGTAAGACTGTGTCTTCTTTTTAGCAGAAGGGAAAATTTAAGAATGCTGAGTTAGGAAAGAAATTATCTTAAAGAATTTTGCTATCAATTTTAAGTCAAATTCATTATTTTTCAAGATTTAGTTACAGTAGTCATGCTAGGAAGTTGAGCTGGGAAGACTGGATAAACCCAGCTTTGTGTTTATAGGAACTTCGTGTTTAGAGGTTCAGTTTTACAGATTATTACTAGTAGCTGCACAAAGAGAAGGGGACAAATGTTTCTTCTTCCTTATTCAGGTACATCAGATTCACTTCTGTGGTGATCAAGGAGGAAGACAGCTACTTCACAGAGATCTCCCTCAAAACGCAAGGTGTTCAGAACACAAGGAAAATATCTGAAGTCATGGCATTTCTCTTTGCTGAATACAGAAGTTGGCAGATGCAGAGCTGGATCATTTTATGAGGGATGCAGCAAATTACAGGTGCTCTGCAGCATTATGTAGGAACTTTGGTTTGTACAGGAGCCTACTAAAGGTACCTTCACTGAGGTGTATCCTCTTGGAGGTCTGTAACAAAAGGCGCAACCCATGCCTATAAAAAGCAGGGAAGGATCTGAGGTTTATTTTGTTTTGGGGGCCTTTAACTGGCATTTCCTGTAAGTTCTGGAGTTCCAGGTACACCACTATGTTCAAGAAGGAGTGTGTAACAAGGCAAGTTTGGCAGGTAACGCTTTTTATGACCTTCCTTTTATCAGTGCAAATATTAGTAGGGTGCTTGCAGACGAAATTCCAAACCACAGCAGGTGTAATCATTGCTTTAGTGGTCAGATCTGACAGTCCTACTTTCAGTTTAGGTGTCCGTTACTTTTCTCCATTATTCCTTTCCAATTAATTGTTTTCTTAACATTTGAAACTAAGCAGTTAGTACTATTGCTTATTTGTTACAATACAAGGAAAAAGTTTCTACAAAACCATAATACCTGCAAACTGTGATGAAGATTACCCAGCAAAACTAAGCTACAGAAATGCTGGCAGTACAGTGAAACATTTGTCAGGAAGTAATGATCTTCTATGGTGATCTCAATTCAGTTTATACCCAGACTATGAAAAATCCAGAGGCACCATTCTCACAATTTCCTTTGCATTTGCATAATTTCTTCTACGCCACATCAACCTTCTCTATCATGGTTGGCTTAGAGGACAGATTGCTGCTTGTTGCCTCACATTATAATGTCATTTATAAGTGTTTACATTTAAGATTAAAACAAGAAAAACAAAGCTGTTTTCTGATTGCCTGCATTTTTGGGCTGCTGTTGTAGTAATTTGCTCTGTATCTGTCTACTGCACTATTTGTTTCTCACCATTTTTACACAGGCACATGAACATATGCACAATCACACTGTATTTATTTATATTATGTAAAATTATTTATATTGTGTATATATATATTTAGATACACAAAAGCATATCTATAGACATATGCTATGTATATCAGTGTGTACAAATATGGATTGGTCTAGGCTGAGTCCCATTCTGATCTCTTGCTCTGGATTTATGCATCATTTCAGTTCCACTTAAGCTTGTGAAAAAGAGCAAATATGTAGAATAGCATGAAATTTTTTTAAGAACTGTATTGTCAGTATTGGTGAGAGCATCTTTTCAATAATATATGTGCTTTGGCAGCCTGTGCACTAAAACTTGAATAATACAGAGGAGATTAACATAGCTCCTGGAAGTGGATACTATTCACCTTCTGAAATATAGTTTCCAATGCACAAAGCACATCTGAGTCGTCAGTTTATAGCAGAACTGTTCTGTGTGGTTGTGAAATAAACTGCAGACAGAAGAGAATGTGGGAAAAGACAGTATGTAACTAAAACACAGTATGAACAAGAAGGGAAAGATTCAGATGTTTCTACACCACTAGCATTACAGTTGACTTTTTCTATGTCATTTTGTTCTCTGTGGACTATTTTTCTTTCCCTTTATTTAACAGTTTTTCCTTCTCATGTGAACTTTCTTTTAACTCACTCTTCACCTTCTGCTTCATGAAGAACCCTTTGTCATATGGGATTTTTGTGGGATGCCCTAAATGGGTGCCTCTTTCATACATAAGGGGAAGCATTTGCATGTAGCAGCCCAAATGGGCAGTGTTCATTGCCACCCATCCTCCTCAATTTATTCATCTAACTGCTCCAAAACAATCTTGCTGACATGAGCCACACAGCTAGTGTGCTATTACAGGAAGACTTAGAAATTTGCTGTCAAATATTCTTCCAGTGTTTCGTTTTAGACATTCTCTATTCGCAGCAAACGTGCAAGGAAATTTGCATGCGGCAACAACCTTCTCTGCTGCACCTACAGTGCTGCAGCAGCACCTTCTCCTTTGTTCCCTGCCATTCCACTCGCATCTGGATGCTGACTTGAAATATGAAAAGCCCACAGTTTGCTTCTGTTACTCATACACAGGTTAGGTATGCTGACTCCATAATTAAAAGACAGGAACAATCACATGCCAAATTCAAGGACTAGGAGCAGGAGCTGCAGGGCTTGGGACCGTGACGGTGTGCCGCGACATGTGGTAACCTACAAGCCAAGTCCTCTGTGCTCCCTGCATGGCTCCAATCACCTCTGCTGCCCCTTTCTGAGACAACTCCAGTGTAAAAAGATTCTTTCCTTTTAGGTCTACAAACCTATCCATGCCTTCCTGAGGTCATAAATTGTAATAAAAGTATTATTTCTCCCAAAGTGAGAAGGAAAGGATGAGAGACGTGTCTCCACCCATGTCTCCAAAAAAGAGCAAGTCATCTGTGGAATGATCTAAGAAGGTGCTCCCTCACCGAGTATACGCTGTTTCCTTGTGCTAACCAGGCTCCGTGCCTTGTAGTACCCCCCAGCTACTCTCCTTCTGCCAAATATGTTAACTCTGTAGTTAAAATTGCTCCTGTCCATGCTTATACTGTATTTCTGAAGATTCAGAACCTCTATGTTTTACTGTAATTTTTAGTTGTTAGTTTACATACTCTGTTTTGATAGGACTCCTGCCTTACTCGTTGCTCAAGAAGGAAACAAAGCAGGGTAGGGTATTTAATGCAGAATTGCGAACCTGATATTCCCCTCTTTTAAATATCTGTCTTTGCAATTTAAAACATATTTTACTATGGGTTTTCAGGATTTTTTTTAACCCATGATACTACATACATATTGCTGAATATAACTTTCATGTTCAGAAATAAAAAAGCATAAGGAGTGCATATTATCCTAGAATTTCTTAGTAAACTTCATTGCTTTGCAGCTAGAGATCATCCCTGATAGTAAATTAAATGATACAAGTAATGAAGTTTCTTCCACTTTCTGAAGTTTCTGTAAGAGACTACTCTGAACTTCAATGTTAATGTAATATTTGGGTCAGGGGCAGAGAAAGAAATAGGGATTTGAAAGACAGAAATTGTGCCAGTAGAAAATGTATTTTAAATAAATATGGGCCAAACCATAAAAATTATGTTCAGATCTGGGGTCTATAGATATAGTTGTGGTAAACATAAAGATACAGAAGTTCCTTATCTGAGCAACGTTCTCTATCCGTGGGACTTATTTAGGGCTGCTGCTTATTTTAAGTGCCTGAATTAATAGACTATTGATAATTTTTTGCCTTGGTTGAGAAAAAATATTTGTTACATACATTTGCTAACTGTTTATTTTTTTAAAATTTGAATAACTCCAATTTCTTTTTATATTTTTTGTCCCCAAAGATACCAGTGTCTGCTAAGTTGCAGTGAATTTGGAAAGCTGCATGCTTCTCAGTTAAAGGAAACAAAACAACAAAAAATTTCACAGCAAACGTTGCTTTACCTTGTTATAGAAGATAAATTGTTTAGAGGTAAATTTCTGCAAGCCCAAATAATCCAGCAGAGTTTGATCAAGAGACAAGATTTATCTGTGCTTCAAAGGCTGATCTTAATTTGAAATTGTAGAGAAATGCACTGCCAGATGAATGCCTTCTCTGCATTGATTCTAAAAGGTGACATGTACTCATTTGGATTTAGCTTTTGACAGCTGATGAAGAATGAGGGTGAAATAACCATAGCAAACAGAAAAGTTGTGAGTAAAACACTAACAGCATTACTCTGTTGAGTACAGAGTATTATATGCCTGACATAACATGAATTTCCTTATGTTAGAATTTATTGCTTGCTGTAAAATACAGTTGTATTTTCTAATGAACATTACAGACTTCAAAATTTTATTTACAGAATATTTCTCAAAATTATTTAAAATTTGTGTTTCAGAAACCATCCACTTCAGAAAGGTCTTTTAGCCATGCTAAATACCAGTTCCCTGGTGTATTAACTCCTTCCAGCCCACACAGGTCTTTGGTAATGCTCTCTCGGATTTGCTCGCAGTTTTTTTCCTTTTGTTTTTCCTGCTTGACTACGCTGGCTGGAGCAGATCATGTGTAGTATATGCCACGTTCTTCTGTGAGCAGGTTCTTCTCAGGACAGCCAGGCAAGGGGGAAGAGGCAAAATAGGACACATCCTTTCAGTCCCCTGATGGTGGCTCAAGAGGAGTTTTCCCAGCAGCTCCACCTGTCCAGCTAAGGCAGAGCCCTCTGCAGGTGCTGGGAAGGGGGAGGATTACAGCAGCGTGATGGACCATCACCATGTCTGTCACCTCTCCTCGGCGTCACACTACCTGTGTGTCCAACGAATGTCTCCAACATTCAGTCTAACACACATATATTAGCAAATGGATCCCTGCTGAATGACCTGTAGTGTGTCTATGAGCCCTATGGGCAACATGAATAGCATAGAGGGGACTTAAACCTGGTTTGTGAGTTTAGCTACATATTCTCCAGTTTCTATTCATTAACTACATGCACTACATTCTTGGAAAAATGTTAGGACCATAATTAAACTGACAAAACCCAAAGCTTTTGGAACTTACGGTGAATTCAGAGTTAATGCTAAAGGCTCCAGCTTTTACATATTATATAATAATTTATATTAATATTTTGATAGGAGGTCCACATCCTCTAAGAGTACTTGAATGCATTTCCTTATTAAAAAGATATTAGCAAAATATGTATTCTCTGGGAGTGTAAAAGGGCTGGAATGGTCTGTGGATCCCATTACAGACTTCTTCACAGGGAATTATTCTAACAGCTTCAACAAGTTCTGGACTGAATCCTGAATGCAGAAGCATATCTTCAGCCACAAACATGCTAAATCCACTGACAGATTAGAATAATTTTTGTGGAAAGCCATCTAGGTCAGTTATGGTTTCTTCTGGAGATCCACATATAAATTTCTAACCTTCACAGTCATCTAGTGCATAGAAAATAGAAATTCTGACACCAAAATGCTAATGAACCTGAGTCTGCATGCCTGCTGATTCTTGCTTATAACGGGACAAATGATATATCTTTTACTGACCTACTTGGGATAAGCACAATGTAAAAGCTAGGCATCTTTATTATTTCACCATATGCAGCTATATGACCTCTGCTGAAAAACAGTAGATTCACCTATAGGCATCTTAGTAGGACATAAGCATCTGGTTTACCATTTTAACAGAAAGTTTTCTTTAATCTAATATATGGACTCCACAGGATTTCAATAAAGACATACAAACTACAGTGGAATTATATCTTCACAATATCCACACTTGGGTAAAAAGGAAACAATGATTAAATGTAAAGCTAGGAGTTCATTATTAGTATAACTGAAATCTTAACAGTCTAATTAAAGAGTTTGCCAAGAGCTAACTATAACAGAAAAAGAAGAAAAAAAAGGAACATAAAGAAAAGGATACCACCATACCAAAAAACCCAAACCAAATAATAATAATAATAATAAAAACAACAACAAAAAAACAACTCAATAAAAATACAGTTTGAGTTGTATCACGCGTTTCCTAGCTGCCAAGCCTTTTTCTGGTGTTGTGCTTACCCTTCCACTGCCCCTCAGGATCCTTCAGTCTGTTAGGGTAGCATATGGTGACTCAGTAGCACCCCAAGTCCTTCACTGGGAAGACTGTGGTTGGTTTCTTCTTCACTTTAGGATCTTCTGGTGTCATTTTAATTTGTTTGCTAATGGTCTTTTACACCTTGCTTTTTCTTCATTGGCCTGCAAGTCCACATTACATCCAAATTTACTACATATGGTGCACTTGTGATACCCCTAAAACCACTTTGTCCAGGTCTGCATTTCTTGAACTAACTGTTGATGAGTTGTTCATAGCTATGGGCTTTCCAGTGCCAGCCTGTGACCCACCTCTTAGCCCATGCCTGTATTCCTCTTTACCGCATCCTCTGCCTCCTCTTCTCAAGGCCTCTGCTAACATACCGGGCCTGTAATTCTCTACCTTACATTAGAGTCACAAATATCTCATTCTATACAGAACAAGTACTTATTACAACTATATATAAAAATACAGTTATACCATAAGAAGACAAGCCATATTAAAACCAATTAATCATGGTCATCTTATTATGATAGAAATATACTGTTGCAGCTGAACCAGGTCAAAACAAAGTTCCATGCAGATCAAGACAAGGTCAGACAAAGCAAGCTTGACAAGCCATAGTCCTGAGGCCTCATAAACTCAGTACAAATCCTGTGGTCTATTGCTGGCAATGGAAGCGCTATATTACTGAGCTACAGGCTGGGAGAGATAGTACATGTGTTAAAAATGCTGTAATAGAGTCCCTGTACACCCTTTCTAACCTAGTTTAGAGACTAGGATCTGGACTATTATAGGAAAGAATCTAAGAATAAAAAGCATTATCTTAGTTGTAGGAGTACCTATAAAGTGGCCTAAAGTGTGTAAAGATATAATTGAAAATGTAGTTTAAAAAAAGTAGGGTTTTAGTTTTCTACAACTACCTCTCTACAATTTAAGGTTTATGATTTAGTCTAAATATAGCCTTCTGACAGAGAATGTGCTGTGGAAACCCATGCCAAAGTAGGTAATAGTTTCTACAGTGATTCAGCAACCTTAAGTTAGATAGGGAAAATCTGTTTCTGAGAAATCTTTACAAGCTGTCAATTCCATTTTAGAAGACACTATCCTTCTCGGTGTGATGGTTGGCTTCTCTAATGATATTACATTTCTCATAAGACTTTCCTAAAGTCTTATTCTCATGCTTTGGCTTATTTTTTTTCTGAACAGATTCTGAATCTTTAACTTCACCAACGTTTAAAATAATTGATTAATTAAGTCTTGTATTGAGATATTGCCCTCTAAGTGAAAAATTTAGTGAATCATTGCTTATTCTTAAGAGGGTAGGTATTCGACATCACTCAATATTTCTCTAAGAAGCATAGTTTCATGTGGTTGTATTTTATATGTCAATTCCTCACTCATGTAAAGGCACAAGGATCTGAAATCCAGCTGAAAGTCAAATGCAATACTAAACAGATATTAAAGAAAGTTATGTCATATTTAAATGGGATGCTTTAGTGCATCACTGTTGTATAGAGCACCTTCCATATTTTCATTACTTAAATAGAATACTTAGTAGTTTCCTAAAATGATGCAGCCTGGTTCCCATTACTTAAATCAAGGACATCCTCAATGACAAGATTTCTTCTCTTCTTTTTTGAAAGGCAAACCTTCCCTTATATCTTTCTTGTTTGGTGGACATCTAATTATATCTTGTCTCTCTTACAGAATCAAGCGTGTCTACTTGATATATTTGTAAATTTATAGTGGGATAATAGGTTTTGTTTTAATCTAATTAAGGGTTGTCAGGTGTTTAAAAGCAACTATCTTTTACAACAATGAAAAAAACCTTCCTCTCTTCATGGAGAAAAACCCATAGTCTCAAAAGAAAGCATTTTCTATATTATTATTTCATTATTGCTACTTATTCACTGACTTTCTGCTGCTAAATAAAACATCACTGAATAAATAGTGCCGAAATGAATAAACCTGCATAATAACTGTTTTCTGTTGAATTTTCAGACAGCTAACATAACTGAAGGCATATTTGTACTTCAGATCTAAAATTCCATATGTTGAATTTTTTAAAAAAAGTTAAAGAAAAAAAATGCCAATATAATTTGATAGAAAAGCCTACCAGTGTTGCTTTCATTCCTTGAATGATCAAATGAAACAATTTGAAGTTGTTTTCAAAACAGACTTTTAATATAGCAAAAACAAACTCCTGAATATGCTGGTTTGCCTCTGATCATTGCTCAGCTGGATGTCCTCCATATGCCTTTTCTTTTTTATTCCTGAATGTGACTTGTTTTTCCAGCCCAGATATGATACAAAATAAGGTTTTTAAGCTGGGAGAATTCTGGTTTTAACTAGTGAAAGAATGTATTCTAGTCACACCTCTGTGACCTTCCCATCCATGAAAATTTGACTATAAACAATATTAGGTCATTTTGTCAATTTATCTGGCAAGGATTTTGTACAGTTTATTTTCTAAAGCTTTGCTTAGTCTTAAGTATTTCTCAGCCATGTTACTACATCTAAAAGTTAGCTATTTTAACTGTTTTTTTTTTCTCAAAGAAAAAGTCTGTTTATTAGCAACCTTTTCTTTTCGATACTTCCCTAACTTCCCTTCTGCTTAGTGTTCACACAGTTTATATGTGGAAGATGTGGTATTCCAAGTATAGAGAACTATTGCAAGTCTGTATTTGTTTCTCTTCATACTTCTTTCCTCTTCCTCCTTGTTCTTTGTTGCTTCTTTTAATTAATTCTAATTCTGTAGAATCTTTAAGTGAACATATCACAGAACTCTTCCTCAAAATGTACTGCAAGCTGCTGCAAAGTACAAGTTCCCAGCCAGGATTCTCCATCCACAATAAAATTGTTGCATGAGCAAATAATGAAGTTGACCTGCTATGAATTTATTTCATATGTCCCATATCCTTCTCCATTCTTCTCTTCCCCACTTTTTCACGTCCACTTCCCTTCTTTTGGTTCAGTGCCCACCTCCAGTGCAGTATCTCTGTTGTGCCTGCACAGCACTTTCAGCTCTTTCCATATTACCTGCTACTATTTAAATATGAAACTAGCTGGGTAATAGGGAAAAGATGCTTTCAGTGACTGAGTGACAGTAGTGATGCAGTGATGTAGTGATAAGCCAGCTGGTTGAGCTTTAGCTAGCTTTTCCTGAGAATGGGCATTTACAGTGTGCTTGCAATCTACCCAGTCACCAATTTTCACAAATTTTTGAGCATCTGGCTGTCTCTGAGACCTTTTATTCACCTGCTTGCTTAAAAACAACCAACAAATTAAAACAAAAAAACCAAACCAAAACAAAACCCCAACCCAATCAGGTGTGAATGACAATCTGACAGGTAGACACAGGACACACAGTGCTTGTTTTCTAAGTAAAGCAATCCAAAAAAGGTGAAGTGATGCTGCAAGAAAATCATCTAAGGAATTATACTAAACCAGCTGAATAGAGAACAACAGAGTATTGCTATGATAAAAGCCAGAAAATCAAACAAGTTGCATTTAAAATTGTGTTAACAGCAGTGCCACGTATTAGGAAAAACAGGTGTTTGCATAGAGCCTCGCTTAGGGACGAAGTCTGAAATTTTTAAAACCAGAAAGGATAAGAAGAATAAAATAAGGAAATAGTATCAGAGGATGTAATTCACCCAGTCCATCACCTTGTTCTCCTGATAAATCATTAAGAGATGGACAGTATTTATGAAAGCCTCTTTGCATTTAAAAAGTTGTCTTTGCAAAGAAACATTATAGCCTATACTTTGGCACAAGTTAAGCAAAACAGATGTGCCCCAAATGGTAAGATTTAAATGCAGGTTTTAATCAACCCATGCTTTGAGAGGCCTCTCAATAGAAGGTTTGATTTGAGGCTTTGCTGAAAGCCTCTCTTTTATACTATATTGTGTAATACAGCATTGAATGCAAGGCCATTTTCTGTACTTCAGAATATGTCTACATTTGTGGGTTTTAATCAACTTGCTTGATTCTAATTTAAAAATATGGCAAAATACAAAAGTTGTCAGCCATGCCACTGGTGATAAAATCAAAAGACTTTTATAAAAACAAATTATTTCCAGAAGAGGCTACAATAATGATTTCGTTGTTAATCAGAAATCATTCCACTGAAGGAAAGCCTAGAAATGTGGAGAAAAAGTAAATTCTGATCTCAAAGGACATACATAGATGAATTTCAGTACTTTGATGCATCTTAAATGAAGATAGGATGCTGAAACTTAAAATTTGCATCAATCCACACAAATATCTAAGAAAGCTTAAAAAAAAAAAAAATCAATCGCACAACAACATATTTTGATTCTGACCTTACTTCAGAGTGTCCTACTTTCACTGCTTCATTTGTTCCTATGGTTATGTAAGGTGAAGTCCACATTTATTTTCGCCAAAAATATTCTTGTAATAAAGTCCTGTTAAAAATGAGTTACAAGAATAGGTTTCTATGTCATGCCTCCAACATTCAGACTCCTCGCCATGATTCCACAGCGCAAAGAATTTTCTTAGTCATTGATTTTTGTCTTTCAGTTATCCAGTCCACTGTGGCTTTCACTTAGGGACTAGGAAGACATTCCGTCCTCAAGCTGATGGCCTAAGTGATTAACTGTGAATGCATCAGGTGTTCTCTAATAACCAGGATCTAGTTTTTCAAAGACAACTTCAATCTGTTCTGTGTATTCCTTGCAGCTGCTTCTGTAAATGATTGCCACCAACATAATTGTGGGCAAAATAATGGAGTCCTGGCATCTCTTGTTTTGTTGGTTTCTGAAATGTAAATTCTGTACTGGACAGCCTAGGAGGCACTATCTTAATGTCCCAAGTTGTCTATGGTGAATGCAGATTTGAACAGTTTGAGAGGAATCCGACAATATAAACCGATCAAACCCAATGGAAGTTTGGTTGAGATGGCTGAATCAGTTCAAAGTTTCCAGTGAATTATTTACTCTGAAAAAAGGAGATAAATGAAATACTGTCACCGTGCTCAGCCTTTGTAAAGTCATATGGAAAATACATTTTCAAAATGTTCTTACTGTGTCTCAAGGGGTACTTAATTTTGCCTCAGTCCTTAAATACAATGCTCAAACCTCCCTAACCTCACATTACTGGCTGCAACTTTGTCTGATAGGACCTTCATCAAAGCCTGCTATTTTATAATTTTTATTTTCTATCGATTTTGCGAAATGTGTTTCTGCCTTTGTAGAAAGAGCTAGCTCCCAGAGCAGACTTATGTTCTTGAATGAGTTTCCTTTCATTGTTGGTGAGTATATCTGACAGAAGAGGGGTTTGAGACCCCTTCTCTTTCCTACAAACTGTGTTTATAACCTCTTTACATCTGTAAAAGGTTTTCAAACTATTAATGTGTACAGTTTGTGGTACAGCCTGACTGTGTTATTTCCTGACATTGTAAGTAGATTCACTAACCTGTTAATTTCCTTAAAGGCTTCCCTCCCAAGAATTTTGCATCTTAAAGTAGTTTTCAAGGATTAAGGGTAGCACCAAGTCCTCCACTTCAAAAGAATTCTTGCAACTATTCCAGCTGTACCACTTCTTCCAAGTCCTTTGGCTTTTGATCATATTTTGCTGCATCAAATGTAATGTTGATTTTAAATCACAACATAACACTCTGAATATATGAAGTTCCTCTTTCAACCTAGTGCCACTTCACAAAAAATATCCATTGAGATCTGAAGATTTATGTTTTTTCTTTCTGTATGGGTGTATAAACTGATGAACCACACAGATTCCTGAAGTACCTTGTAGTAGGCAGAGAATAAATGAGGTAATAATATGCTGCCATTGCAATGTTTTTGGTTGCATATATTTTCAATTTAGCCTTAAGGACTTTGATGAAAATGTCTATTAAACAATTTATTGCTGGATAATAGGAGATGAATGTCATCATTTTATAATTCTTTAAAAGATGATAAAAGTTGTCTTTTCAGTTGTTATCTGAAAGGACAAAGCACTTGCTTCAGCATATTAGGTAGCAAAATTTCTTGACAGGATTAGAGGGAGAGTATTTTTTTCCATCTAGCCTGATCTGTAAGTGCACTCATAATGACAATGAAGACCAAAAATGGCTGTGAGGTGAACTTAGTGGGTCTTTCCTGGAAGCAAATACTCTTCTCAGCTTTTGAGGTCTGGTCATAGAAGCTGCAGCAGTCCTTACTTCACCTTGCCTGCTAGGATGAGGAAGAATCACTTCCCGAGCACCTCAGGAACATTCTTGATCTTAAATGGGAACAGTAATGTGTTAGCTGTAAAAGTATACTGTGTGTCTAACAGTCTACAGGTCTATCTCTGACAAGGACCCTCATCTTTGAGGTACCTCTCTCTATAGATACAATTTTCCATGAGGCATTTATTTTTTATTTTATGCCTGCAATGGTACATTAAGACAAGGTCTTCTACATAGGAAGAGTTTCTTTTCTGACACATAAAATCTTCTTGTGGTGCTGGTGGCCTCATTCAGCAGAGCTGATCCTCACTCCGTAACTCCTCTGACTTCCCAGTATTTGTCAGTGAGTGGATCCTAGTCCTTAGCTACCTCCGGCTTGCTGGCAGTGGCAGCTCTAACTGTGCTGTCATCCACAACTTCTCTGGTTTTAGCCGTTCTACATTTATCATGGAAGAAGAGTCATAAATTCAGGCAGCGTGCCTGCAAGTAATTAGTAACTCCCACTTGTGAGAGGCCCCCTACACCTTCCTACTCGAGGATAAGTTCCTGGTCTTCCCCAGGCTATTCCTCCAAGTGTACTGTCTTGATAACACTCCCCATTCTTCATGATGTATTCCAGGACTATAAAATCTTCTGTCTCTCCTGGCTTTTTTCCTCCCCCTCACAGTCCTATATTCTACACTTCATCTATGTTTTCAACAGACACATTATGTCTTGCTTACTTGCTGTCAAAAGTAACCAGTTTTTTTTCTGTGTGCAGTTTCAGCTCCAGCTGTGACCGTTCTCTTGGGTAAAGCAGTCCTTAGTCAGGCAAAGGATTTTTTATTCTGCAAATTCCCTGTGCTATCTTATCTTTTAACCTCCAGCAGAAATGTACTGGTTGAACCTTACTCTTTTTCCCTTACCTGTTCAGTAAAGTGAGCCCTCTCCTTGATGGTACCTTCAAAACACTTATTCTTGCTTGCTTAATAGACTGAGATTCAAGTGTCTGGGCAGTAGGAACACAAACTACCTTTGCTCCAGCACTCTTTGGGACCTTCAGGCTTCAGCTGTCCTGCTTACTACAGTGCCAAAGTTACTACTTTCTTTGTCTCCTAATCTCATGAAACAACCTCTTATCCAAGCAGCTTAAATGGAAGAGTAGATTTTTTTACCTTTTGAATTTCTTGCAACAACATTTAGGGAAGCTGAGAACTTGATAAGAACCCAATTTTAAGGATCACCACATCTGTTGATGTAGAATAGCTTGCTGTTAACCATATATATTTTAATGACCACAATCTGAACCAGATTATGGTAAAATGCAAATAAAAATTATTTAAACCTTTAAATATACAACAATATTAGAGATATTTGTGAAGGACAGGCAACAAAAGGACACTACTTTATTGTATTATACTAACATCAGATTTTTCTGTCTATGCCAGTATTCAGCTGGAGAATCTCTCATTCAAGATGGGTCTCCATTTTACTGCATAACTATTTCCTGAGGGCTTCCTCCTGGACAATCAAATATTCTTTCCAAGCCACACTGATCTTTGCTTGTTTGTTTTGTTTTTGTTAGTGTCTTTTCCTAGGAACTCTTCAAGCCTATCATTTCTCAGGATCCTCTAGGGCTTTCCTTCCCAAATAATTTTCTCTTCCCAAAGCTTATTCACATGTAATGATCTAGAGATAGTTTTGACTTCTTCCTATTAAATTATAGGCTGGGTTTTTTTTTTTTTTTTGGTTGGTTGGGTTTTTTTTTATTCTTTGGAAATGCAAGGTCACCTGTTCTAGAATTGCCTATTAACATCTCTTTAATTCTTTTAGTAGTAAGGTGCTCTCTTCCCCATTTGATTACTACATGTGTACATTTCAAAGTAAAATGTCTCCACATACAAAGCCTTAAATTTGATACCAACCTGTAAACTGAAAAACATACTTAATTCAAGGTTATGGATGGAAAAAATGCTTGCCATTCATTACCAGCTCTTAACTGAGACCAGGCATGACATTAATCAACACCTTGGGATGATAATGACCTGGGATAAATGTTGCCCAAACTAGTCTTTGAGGAATACTGCAGCAGTTCCTGACAGGCACTGGATCAGTGCTTTCCATGAGAAAACAAACAGAGATACCTTGTTGGAAATGTTATAATTAAAGTCATAACTGAACTATTGTACAACTATTGAGACTAGGTTCTTAGATTAAAATTCCTGAAACAGAACTTGAAACATATGGATATAATTATTGAATCATGGAAAATTAGTCTGGGAAGGATGTGCTAAGCCCTATAATCCTTCCCTCTCTTCTACCTCATGACATTCCAGATAGATGTCCATTCAATGCTTTATATTTAGTGATAAATACTATGTCCCACAAAATTGCATCTGGGGTTTAGTTAAAGTTTCCCAACACCTTGTCTAAACCCTTGCCAAAACTTAAATCCATTATTACTTATCCTACTAGCCCTGGACATGGAGAATGAAGTAACGTTTATTATTTGTTTCTACATGACCTTTTGATTTTTCTAACCTCTGCCATGTCTTTCTTGACTAAGCAAGGTCATATCCTTCAGTTGTTTCTTGTCGTTCATGCTTCTAAGATCTTTTCTTTCTCTTCTTTTCTTTCTTGATTAATTTTTCCCAGCAGTTTGCTTGGGTTTTTTAAGTGCATCACAACAAAACTACATATAATATTGAGATGCTGCCAGTGGCAAGGAAATCAGAATTATATTGCTCTTACAGCTGGTGCTTGAGTTTGGCATTTTCCTTTTCACAACACAGCATCACACTGTTGATTCCTGTTCAGCTTGTGATAACATCCTCTCCTCATGCTTTATCCATGTATTAAGTGGTCCTTGAAAGAAGACTGGTAGCTCCATGAGACCCAAAATTTCATTTTCAGAAATTATACTGACCTTCCCATGTGTATTATATTCACTATTATTCTATTTATTTTTATACTTTGTCTTCTGGCGTGAAAGTCATACATGGTGGTCCTTAGCTGTGTCAGTCCCTAGTAGCACCTTTTTAAACTATTTGTATTAATTTCTGTGAAGCACCTTTTAAAATTATTATTTCTTACTACATTTCAGAAATTTCATTTCTGAGTCCCTGTAGAGCACAAAAGTTAATATTGCATGGGTTGGCTACTTATTAATATTCATTTTATCTCTTTATTCTAAAAACTCAATTTGATGCTCAGTTCAAAAAAGTTCTATGGTTTGTAAGAAGTTTCTGAACTCACATGCTTTGAGCCTTCTAAACTAGCTTCTTGTCTGTGTGTCATGAATATGAATATGAAGCATCACTACATTCATGCAAATTCCCATTCTGCCACTTCACCCCTCTTTGTGCTCTGCGACTTGTTGGTAACTCTGAGTATGGAACCAGTTTTGCATGTCCCGTACAGTGGTTTTACTATATTTCCCTAATTTGTTAATGAAAATGCCAGCTTCACAGAAAACAAACTGCATGACTTCTACTGCTTCTCCATCTGTATCGACTGTTACAACATCATACACAGAAATTAGATTACCTTGTTACTGTTTGTGCTGGATGGTCAAAGTTGGCCAATATTCATCATCGTGTTTTCCCCAAGTACTTACAAATCTGATTCGTTTGCTGAAACTATTCGAATTAATTGAAATTAAACTGATCTGCTATCCTCAAATTCTCCTTTTCCACTTTGTACTTTCAAGATGTGTAGAATTGAATAAGTTTAATAAGATTTGCAGCTGCTACAACATACATCTAACAACAAGAGGAATTTTCATTAATTTTTTCTACATAAATGTCCTTTCACAGATACCTGAGTGTCATGACATTTTAAATGATTGTAAGTATCCCAAAGTTTAGGTTTATGTCTTGCCTGAATATTGAGAACTCAACCAGAACGCTGCCTCTTAACATCTGAGGGAACTTGAACCTCATAGAATCAGGTAATATTGTCAAGTACACCTTTAGCAAGGCTTCCTTGCCCACTTCTGTGGGCTACCTGCAGGACATGTATACCACAGTGGCACTGTTGTCTGTGGAGACAGAGACCAGATGGGATGTGGGCACCCTGTGCACCTTCAACTGTCTCTTTTTTTAATCTTCTAATGAGTTACTGGAACATGGATTCTTCATAACGCTCAGTAGCAATGGACATGTGAGATGGCACTCTCTTGTTCAGTCACTGCTTTCTGGAAGTAGGATCAATGAAAATTTACAACATTCTGAGAAAATATTTTTTCTCCTTCAGAACCCAACTCTGGCTCTTACTTCATTTAGTCACCTGGCACCGAAAAATAGAAGGGCAAAATCTGCCCCTTAGGCAAAGTATCAAAACAAACCCTCTATATATAAGAGGTAAGGCCTTTCTGATTTTTCTACAGGCCTGGTAGATGAGGTTGTTATCCAAGCTCTTCTGATCTGAAGGGGGAAATAGCATAGTTTTGGGGATGTACTGTCCTATTTGTGGCAAGAACTATAAATCACAGTCTGCATTCAGGCTTCAGTTTCTGGAGCAGTTCCAAATAGAAAGTGTGAAAGCAGGTGGTTGGCTTATTTTGCACTGAAGAAAAGGGAAGATAACCTAAATTTTGTTTGTCTGGGAAAATCTGGCTCTGTAAAAAGTTGGGGTGAAATACTCATCCCTTGGAAGTCAACAAGAATTTCATACAAAGAAATTTTGTATTAAGTCCTAACGCACTTCAGTGGAACTAAGATTTCATAAAGAAAAAAAAATTCAGTTATTTTTTCTGGAGCTGAGCTGCTTTTCTAGATTGTATGAATTTATTTTGTCCATTTCAAAGGCAAAGCCACTTTAATCAGAATAAACTTGAAAATAGTTTAAGCTATCTCAGACACATCATCTGTTACCACTACTCAGTTTTAACCTCCATTAGAGATATAATATCAGACAACCACGTGGGCTGTGACTGCAACATGTTAAACTTGTGGTAGCTATGGATCCAATAGCACACAAGAGTTATTACTGAGGTTTTGCTTATCATGTTAGGACTAAGACTTAAATTCAACTCTGAACTGAATCCATTTGCAAATGCTGATCCATGTGCCAATTTTCTTTGATACAGAAACTAAGGAAGGGCTAATTCTTCTCTTTAAAGTACAGCTGTCTCACAGGAGATTGTGTTCTAACTTCCAAAAACACAGTGGTAAAACTCCTTCCTGAGAGATACTTTTGGTTCAGAGAGACTTTTGGTTCTTCCAGGGCTAGAAACAGCTTGGTGAAGGTTTTGGAATCACAAGTTTGGATGTTGGCAAGTCTCACAGCCATTAGGCAGAAAGTAGACCCATTAGGCTATTTTGTAGCTTTATTTGAACTATACTAATTTAAATTTATTCTTCTGTCTTAAAGAATGCCATTTAAAAAAAATCAGCATGAACCAAAATGCACGCTTAATGCTTATATCACAATGAAAAGTGTTCTTCCTCTAGATAAGTGGTTAAATTTCAGAAGCTGTTTTTAAACTGCATGTTTTCATTAATAACACATTTCCATTAAGTGCAGATGCTAAAGTTCCACAATGTAGAATTAACACAATAATCGGCTAAAGATGTGTTAGTTTTGTCTTTCTTAAGATTATATTGGGGGACAGTTTAGCAGATGTCTGAACTACACTTTGTTAATAGCAGGGGCAATGCACAATTTGAAGAGATGTCTTTCAGATTTATTTTTGGACTAAACCCTGAAGAAACAGAACACAGGCCTTAGGCAAATCCAAGAAATAAAAGAAATAAATTGGATACAAGGGCCCATATGCTGCGTACAAATCAGGTCTATTATCTTTGCTTACCTTATGGCAGAGATATCATTTATAAACCATCTTTATTGTTAAGCAGAGATAAAACTTGTATATTAACAGTACCTTATAGCTTATCTCTCACAAACAGGTGAGGAACAAGCTCTTTCTTTAGGAAAAAAAAAGAAAAAAAAACCCAAAACACCAAAAACCTACCAAAACCACCAGAAAACAAAAAAAAAACCTAGGTATGTATATTTACTGTGTTTATTTAATTGCAGCATAGTGCAAACATAACTAACAAGAAATATCAGCTTCCTCTTCCCAGGCACAATGTATCCCATTCGCTCAGCCTGAGCAATACCAACTCAGCACCAGCCATCTCTTCCCAGACACCCAATATTAGAATTCAAGCGCACTGCAAAATTATTAAATCAAAAGGCCTAAAGGGTCAAATCTAATATCCCTTGAGGTTCAAAAAAGTTCAGGCTAGCTCAACGGCTGGTGGATTGAAATATTTTTTGATGAGTAGGATGAATTTTGGGTTGTTTTTTTCATTTCTTTGATTGTTTTAATATAACTTTTCTGTTATTGCAAAAGACTTCCTGCTTTCAGATATGCTGTTGGGTACTGGAAATGCTCCTGCTCATACACATGGTAAAACCAAATTCACCTAAGCTTTTCTGATGGTGTTTTAATGTGGTCCTACTCTCACTGTCATCCTCATTATTTGAGATTGGTGACATAGTAATGTACATGGGTGGATTAAATGTTTCAGTTTTTCATTAGCAGAGAGAGACCCAGTGGTTAAAAATAATATAAAAAGTAAAAAAAAAAAAAAAAAAAAAAAAGATGGAGTATCATCCTGTTTCTCTTATGTATTTCCTATCTTGCTTTAGCCAAGTCACTCAAACTGTTACTGCAGTACAAAATCTAGGATTAAGTGTGTATGATAATGTATTGATGTCATAATGTATAATGATCTTTATTATTGTCTTTGACTGGATTCCTTGTCTGTAAAATAGGGACAAGACAGTGACGTACAGTGTAAAAGAGCTACAAAGCTAAATCTATTAACAGCTAAATTATAAAATTATTCTAGGACAAGCAATGAAGAATATACCTTCACTGCATCATCTGTCTGTGTATACTTTACTATAAAAGTACTCCCACCATCTGCTGCTCGCAGCATAATGCAATACTAACCCTGTAAAAGAAACCATTCTAATTTGGATTAATACATCTTTTTCACTGGGAGTTTTGGAAAAATTCCCAGCTTAATCTAAGCACACCAGCATAATGAAAAGCTAGCAGTAATGTTTACCAACTATACCTAACAGTCAGCAAACACAGCAGTGATGGAAGGTATCTAGTTTATTTGTTCTTTTCCTGCAGTATGTTATTTATATTAAGTTCTGTTAAAAAACATGACTGAACAGCAGGGAAGCAGATAATCTGTTTGAATTCTCTTTGCTGCAAAATTCTGGATCCCTTTTGGGATGGAGGGTGAGTTTATGCCTTTTTAAGAGGCAAGCTGGGAGCATCCAGCAGGAGCAGAGAGGAGGAAGCTCCTGAGAGCAGTAAGAAGCAAATATATAGCCAAGTCAAACAAACACAGAGTGAGGACTGTGTGGAGTGTGCTACAGCTCAGAGGCCCTGGAAACTGCCAGAGCAAGAGAAAGAAAGGAGGAAAAATTCACCCTGAAAAAATATGTGTGTGTGTAGTTTTAAAATCTTTTATCTCAATGTGTCTCTACTGTGCGTATCATATATTCTTCACATTCTTAAAAAAACCTATGCATTAGGAATCCAGTGAAGAAACAAGAAGCAATTGGCATAAACTGAAATATAAAAAAAAAAAAAAAATCCATTTAAACATTGAAAAAGAGAGGGTTTTTTTCCTATGGGGGTGACTGAACAGTGGAACAGATTGTCCAGAGAGTCTGTGGAGTCTCCATCCTTTGAGCTATTCAAAACCCAACTGGACACAGACCTGAGCAACCTGCCCTAGGTGACCCTGCTTTGAGCAGGGGCTTGGACTAGGCCAACTTCAACCATTCTGTGATTCTGTCTTGGGAGAGGTTTTCTGGAGGGAAGAGGAAGTTGCTATGTTTATTTCAATTAAAAATGTTTTTTTTTTCCTGTGTTCCTCTAAGGAAAAAGTTTAGACATATCTATCCCTACCCCCTGGCTGACTTGCGCTTTCACAGCAGAAAGCTAGCAGTAGCTAACGTCCATGTAAATATGCTGCTGCATCAGTAAGTCCAGGTGACTTCCACAAACTGAAGGAGCAGGGACATAGAGGGCAGCAAAGGCCACTAGAGGTCACACAAACTATTTAAAAGAACATGAACAAAGTAATTTATACTCCAGTTGGGAGTCTTTTCACCTTCCACCTGCTCTCCTTGCTTGGCAGTCTCAGGTCACCTCCCTTCCTGATACAAGGCTGTGGCCAGGTATGTTTAGCTTGTTTTCTTCCTGAGCCTGATTTTCAGCTCTGATTTAGTCATGTGGAGATGATATCACTTTATGGAGAAAATTCCACTGTGATCACAGGCCATGGAAATGTCAAATGCTAGTAAAAAATACGATCTTATGCTAGCTGAGAAAAGTTTTTCTTGCATTCCAAATATGGACTCAGGGCATGAGTAAGACAGACTGTGGGAGAACTAGAGTGAGCAGCAATAACAACAGTATTCACCTTCCCCAAAACAACTCAGCAATTGGCTTTACAATTTCCAAGATCAATTTCCCTGGGTTTTATAGCAGGAGCTGAGATGAAAGAGAAACAAGTCTTTAATGATGAGATCGCCACACCCAAAGCTTTATCATTACTTTCGTTTTACTCTAATACCCCGTCTCCTGACTTACAAATTCGCAGCTTATTTTCTTGCTACTGTCCCTTCTTCACATTTGCGTTATTGTTTGTCACTTGCAAATGCAGACAGAGAAGTAAGGTTTCAAATCCAAATACTCTTAGGTTGTTTTTCTGTTTGTTATGTTTTCTTCCTCCTCCCTTCTCTTATTTGCCTATTTTGCCTAGAATGGCTATCTACGGATTTTTACTTGATTCAGTATGTCAAACTGCTTCCTTCAAACAGGGCAAAGGAACATATAGGTACAGAAGAAATAAGAGAGAGCTCTGCAGACTTGCCAAGAGCTGCAGTGTTCAGTCCCTGCATTCAGTGTACAAAATAGCTAAAAATTCTATCTGGAAACAAATAAAGAAACAAACAGGATTGTTTTAATCCTCTACTTTGTTTTAGATGGAGTTATCATTTGTCAAGGACATCCCTGATAATTAGTTCTCCAGAAATTGATCCAAGATGCTTTTGACTCCTATTCCTACCTAAATACTTTTAGGCAAGTTACACCAGCTACCCCCATGTCTGGTATGCTGAATATGGTATTTCCCTACCTAGGTCCAATGATGACAATGAGTCAATATGATGGTACTGATGATGAGAGTTGTATATGTAGTGGTGGATGAGATATGACTTTACTGCTGTATGAAGATAACTGTTTTGAAATATTGCAAGTAATTCATTAGGACAAGTCATTTTTATTTGCTCTGTTTTGAAAGAACAGGGAGAAAGACAGAGAGAGCACCCACAAAAAACAGAGGACAGTTACTGTAGAAGAACACCTGGTAACAAAAGGAGACCCTAAGTCACTTTTGTAGTCTGAATTAGGGCTGGAACCTGAGCTTCCTGGTGTCCTTAACCGAGGAAAAAGCTCTAAATACCAGGCCACTTAAATTAATCCTCTTCTAGCTTCTCAGTTTAAGCTTGTATGCATTGGATTTTGTAGAGGCACAGAATAATGTGGATATAAAAACATCTGTGTCATATCCCTTAATATATTTTGTGCTTACCATTGACCACAGCAAAATATTTCCCTTGCTGAAGCCTCCAGTAAGAAAGCTAATGATCCATTAAAACATCTCTGTTTTAATGCATGCTTTGTCTTGCACCACAGAAATTCCCAGAGGAGGGAGGAAGAAGCACAGGATTTAGTTTTATGCAGCAAGAAACAATGGGACATGGATTAATTTCCTTTCCTCTTATAACAAGGGTCTTTTGGATATCATAACGACAAGGAATTTGCAATGAAAATCTGAAGAGTGAGCTGATTGCATATGGCAGGTTACCAGATGGTTTTTAGTTAAATAGTTAATTAAGGAAAAAGGAGCTATATGAATTATGAGTTGCAGATTTGTAGTTTCCTTCATAACCAAAATAAACAGTCTATGAGAATATATAGCAGGATAAAACTTCTTCTTTAACGTAAATCACTTAATACATGAGTTCACTGGGTATGTAGGATCCAGTTTCTATTACTTTACAGAATGTACTTTGTGTGCAGATGCAAGTTAGACAATTCCTGTTCTCTCCTTTCCATCTTTCTCTCTTTTCTAATTCTCTCTGTCCATCATTTTCCCTTCCTTCCTTCTTCCCTTCCTTTCTTGCTCGCTTCCTTCCTTCTTCTTTCCCCTTCTCTCCCCTTCCTGCCCCATCTCTCTCTCTCTCTCTCCCTTTCTTCTGCAAAACCTTCTTTTATGCCCAATGTAGAAATTATGATTTTTCAGAAAAAAAAGAAAAGAAGGAGTTAAAAAGTTAGGAAATACTTTTGGAAACCTAGTCTGCTTAGAGTAATTATTTTGTTGATCTGTTGTGGCTTACTGAAGAATGTGTTTTAACAGGTTACCAGGAAAGCTTAGCTTTGTGCAGGCACATGAATTTTAGGATATGGAGGCTGGGGGAAGTGACCCTGCACGATCTGTAATATCAGACAGCATTGTGTGAAGCAGGGTAAATGTCATTTCTGTAGAGGCAGAGTGATGAGGGGATGAATGCTATTTGCGTGAGGGATGGCTGCAGATGATCTCATTAATCTTTCATTTTATGGACACTGGTTTCAAAGGCAGACAAAAGTGACTCAGAATGTACAAAAGGCATAAAGGCTAGTCTCTGGCCACGCAGGGTACAAGCAAGCATGGTACAGAGTTTGCTTAAATGTCACATTGAGTTGTTATCCCTGGCTCTGAAGAGCTTTGCGACTCTACTGGAGCCTGGAAATAAGGCTCACATAAATACAAAGCAAGATGCTCACTTTATAGTCCAGGTGAGAAGTATTATTAGGATGCTCCATTAGGATATATTACTAGGATTTCTGCAATACAGGAGGATGTGCACAGATGCATTGCCACCTGAGACGCTCCACAGCCAGAAGTCCAAGAACAGCATGAGGCAGACTTTTATGCATTAGTGGCAGCATTCTACTGCTGATGCTCAATTATTTCTGCATATTACACACAGAATAACTCCAGAAACTGTTGTATTCTCTTATACTCCTGCTCTTGTACTGATGATGAGAGCTTTAATTTTACTTTTATTCAGACCCTCCACTTTTTTAAACCTGAAAATAAGCTCATGCTTGAGCCCAATAGCTTTGTTCCCACTCTTCCCCCATCCTGTACCATTAAGGAGTTACTGGTTCAAGGCACCTCTGGAGATAGAATAACCACTTAGAGAAGTCTGCTTTGCCAGAGATGAAAGTTCACGTCACTGAAATCCCGACTTTTATGAAAAGCAGTGAAAGTTTCACAAAGAATCCCATGTCCAGTAAACAGCTCACTCTTTTAGGGAACTGTTTTAGAGTCCCCACAGCTTCTAGTAGGATTTTAGCTGACCTTTACCTAAACAACATCTCTGCAAAGTAGCATATCTTCTGGTTCTCCAGGGTAGGACCTAAGACAAGTTTTGCTGTGTACCTAACTGTGTAAACAGCCCAAGTTAGCATCACTACATATACAACTCAGAGTGAACTATGTAAATCCATGGGAATTCATAATTAAAACAAAGAAACAAACAAACAAATATGGATGAAGCAGAGATTTTAAGGGAACAGTAGCTCCTCTTCTTCACCTCTACTCACCTTAGTACTCTCCAAGGAGAGAGTGAGATTTGTCACAGCATGTCAGGGCAGACTTTTCTGTGTTATCTTGTTCTGGGCACTGTGAGGGGCCCCTCTGAGTACTTGGCGAGACACAGTCACTTTGCCCACACTTGCCTAAAGATTTATATGTCCAGAAAGAAATATGTGTTTTCTCTATGTATTTCATCATGTTTCAAAATTTCTTCTGAATTTTCACCTGGTACCTGAAAAATAAAAGCAATCTCTAAGAGTTAGTCTCCCAAATGCCTTAATCCCATCTTAACCTCTAGGACTGTTTTATTGAGTAATGATTTTTGTTACAAATTTCCCAGTTGTTACGTAGGACAAACATTTTAAAGATTTGAACTGAAGTTGCCAGAGGAGATCCAGCATATTGCAGACTTCAGTGAGAATTACATTTTCTCTGTGTCACTACCAGCTGAGCATTAAAAAACGGTGCTAAGTAATTATTTTATTTATAACCATAATTTTTAGTTCAAGGAAAGATTCTTAGAGACTTTTACTTTCCTCACAGTACCACCCAAAAAGGTATAAATTAGTTGGCAGTTTTTCAGCCACAGCAGGAGCTCAGCTTCCACATTCAGACAGGTGCAATGTGTCTATATATGTACAACACCACTAGCGAAGAGTCTCCTATTTGCATTGTCAGTGGACCAGCCCTGCAGATTTTTTTCTGATAGGTGAACAGAACAGAAAACACTTTTAAACAGCTTTTTTTTTTACTTTCCCTATTCCTCCAAGCACAATATTTACCTGCAGCCAGATAGCATCAGTTCTTTGTGTGTGCATGCAGCTTGGGAGAAGCTTTTTACTCTTTTAAAGCTAGTGTAAGTCCAGATGGAATGGCTGTTCTCTGTAGGGAAGGAGAGTTTCCATATCTAAGATCTTTGAACCTCAAAGTGGTCAGAGCAGAAAAAAATTGGGATTATGACCTGCCAGAAATAAGCCAGAAATATCTGATTTACCTACAGAAAAATCTCCCTACAAGTTCTAGGAAGCAGGCAGGCTTTTGTAAATGTCTGTACAACAGACAGACAGGACTGCTTTCAGCTCATATTTTGTAATTTGTTAGATATCAGCTTGACCGTGTCCCTTTACTTTCATTCAGTACAACCACATTCCATGTACTTTTAAGGAGCTGCATAATTTCTGCAGCCAGATAAGAGATTTCAGATTTATGAACTACTTTATTAACCATTGGCTTGCGCCTCTAATACAATAGGAGGTATACCCAGTAGGACTGTTGAAACATTTCTTCAGAGCTATCTTGGCATGCCTTATTTACAGCAGGGCTTAAGAGACCAGACTCTGCACTCTTCTCTAAAACATAATTCTGTTCATCTGTATGATAGGTAGGTAATACTTTATTATACACCAAATGAGGCTTTGAGATTTAATCATTGTTTGTAAAATATTCAGTAAGTATTGGCTTAAAAGAAGTGTGTAAAATGACACTGGCTGCTATTATGAGTTGTATCTCCCTGTTGATGCATATACCAAGTCCTGCTAACATAAAATCTAACATAGAGTGAAGCAAGAAGGGCTTCCTCCAATGAATTATTATTTATTTCATTATTTACTCGAGCAAAAAATATATACAGCATACGAGTGAGTAATGTTAATGTGCGCAGCATTTTTTGTTTAAAAATATTTTAAATTACTTTATGAAAAGCACATTGACTGAGTTTACCTTGGATGTCCTAAGTTACTAAGGCTTTGTTTATATTAAAGAAATTTACATCAACAAAACTTTGTCAGTGTGAATATTCTGGTTCAAATCCCTTCTGTAGATGTTTTTTATCAAAACAGAGATGGGCGCTTTTATGAGAACATATGGTTGAAAATGTGATAAAAACAAGATCATCAACTTGTCTCTCTGAAGAGCATCAAACAGTAGAAGTTTGCAGTGGGTAGTTAAGTTACACTAGTACAGAATTCATTAGCAAAGACAGAGCTTTTGTAACTATATTGCAAGCCTTTTTAACATGCATAAAGGGTGCAGTTCTGTCTCCTGTGTACATCCATTGGCTTGAGTCATATTGTATGTGCAGATATTGTGGATATTATCTGTACCTTTTTCGTCTGGTTGGCTGTCAGGTGGGAAAATGAATGTGTGAATAAACAAACAGGGCTCAGCTGCTTACCCATATGCATACAGAAATCAGTCCCATCCCTCCTTCCCCAAAGAACCATATGTAGCATTGTTTATAAACTTAATAAAATAGGCATAGTTCTCGCACAACTAAAAAGTGGAAGTATTATTATCCCTTAAAGTCACTCCAACCCTTAAGCATCATTAGGTAATATATCCTTTTTTCCCAAGAGACACAGAAGATGGAGGTTTATTTTAGTATATAAAATCAGTCAGAATCTGAGTCTTCCACTCTCGTTGTAGACTTCACTCACAGGAGTGCCACGGAAGGTCCATTAACATCAGCTGCTTTTGCGGTGCTATGCTTTTCATGCTGGGAGGAGGATTTTTGGAATCTGCCTCTGCCATCAGTCACAGTACTTGGGAGTTATCAAGACACGGAGCCTTTATAGACTGAATGCCCATGTAAACTTTTCAGGTAGCAGGAGCTATATATTTATAAATATATACAGGATTATGCCTAGTGCTTGTTCAGTGCCTTATGATTTTCAGACATTGATTTTTGTTTTCTTGCAAAGCTACAAAATGAGGTGAATGAAATGTGATAAAAAAGAGAATCTACAGATAATCAAACACATTCATAGAAACTCTCTCTCTCCTTCTTTCCCCATCTTTTTGTCATACGCACACACAGACACACAGAGTCTTTTTTGGGGTTGCATTCATTGAATTACAAAATATATGCCATATGCTCTGAAAGCAACCTTTTTTTTTTCTCTGTCTTTCACTGTTGTAGAAAGGACCACTAACAAAATGAATTAAGAACTCTGTAGATATTTATAAAAAACTCTGCATGGCAATAATAATGGCTTAGCATGGTACTCTACCTGTCAAAATGATGTCAGTGTGCTTTCTATGTTATATAGAGACATCATATTTTTACTGAGAAGATGCTTTTTTGCAGTGTCACTCGATTTTACAGCCAAGCAGACAACCTGCAGAGAAGCTTGCGTGCCCAATTAACCCCTTTTAACTCTATGCAATTACTGTTCACATCCATTACACTTTTGATGAAGATTAAGCATTAACAATCACACCATGAGCCAGTACAAATTTAAAACTTTAGCAGCAGTAGTGCAACAGCTGCCAGGATATAAGAAAATAGTAAGAATAAGATATTGAGTCATCATATTACCCAGCACAGTATTTTTGCAAAATGAAAGAGGTTATGCACCACTGGGCTGATTGGTTGGGCAAGTGAAGAGGGGATGCAAGGAAATCGAGTTTCAGTCTGTAGCTCAGTCACAGGCTAGATTGCTTGCTCTCATAAATTGAGCTATATTAAATCTAATTGCTATTTTCTATTCATGCACCATTAGGTAAGTAGTGCGTTGTTCCTATCAGAATCCAGAACAGAAAATGCCCCTAGGACATGGGTTCTTGGTCGCTTTCTCTGTGTGACAAGTTGAGCTGCTGGGAATAGAGTATATTAGAAAAGCATCCTAACAAATCCATGTCTTGTTTATTCTTTCCAGCCCAATTTTCAGTTTCTGAGGGGAACCTAACCAAAATCCAACATTTACCTAAAAGCAAGATGACCTTGTTAAACCTCTCACATAAGACAATGTTAGAAATATGTTGCTTACTTTGAAACCGTAGTGCAGCAAATGAGTAGCAAGGAAATAAATTTTTAGCTGTATTTTCTGATTTCCAACAGTAAAAAAAGAGATATATGACCTGAGAATAAGAGTCCAAAAGCTCTCTACCTGGAGAATCCAGGCAAGCAATTTGAGGGTCTTGGACTGAAACCTTGGGTACTGCACACATGTATACTAAAGAACAAGGCAGAAAGTGTGGCCAACTGAAGGACATCTCCACTGTGGCCAGTATGTTCATTGTACATCATACTGGCAGATCAGGTCAAAGAGAGCCGTGATTCGCACTTTCACTGTGCTGTCATGAAATGATGCTGGAGAAAAATCTGCAGGAAATCTCTTCGACACAAAAGGTACACAGATTATTATGAAATTTTAGAAAGACTTACAGGAACCAGAGCCATTAAGGGTATGTTGCTCTACAGAAGTACCAGAATGTTTTTGGTACTTGTCTTTTTATCAAATCATCTCACTAAATCAACTTGCCCTGTAGCTGCATGATCATAAGATCTGACACAAAGGTAAACTACAGTAGTACATGCTTAGGAGCATGGAGGGGAATGTGATTTTTTTTTTTTCTGCAAGTCCTTATTAGATATTGTATCAAACTGAGTAAAATTAACATCTTAGAAACAAAAAAACTGGCAAGTGAGAAGTCCTAGGATAGCAGTCTACAAATAATACTCTGCAAAGCAGAAAGGGTTCAGCTATTCTACAACAAATAGAACAAGCAAGTAAAGGCCTAAAAGTAATGAGATCAATTTGGTGCAGTAAAGCTCCACCTGAATCCAGAAAATTGATATCAGAAAAGGAATTATTTGCATGCCATTTTCTGGTTATCGGGAAAAGAACTGGTAGGTGTATAGAAACTACAGAGTTACCACTGATTGCACATTCCAGAGAGCGTTCTTGGCAAACCCCAGCTTCTGCTCATCTAGAACAACATCGTAGAGCCAGGAAGGCTTTAAGAAAGCCACACATGGAAATGTAATATGAGCCTGGAAAATAAAGGCATACTTCACTTATCTCATACAATTTTACAGAAAACAGCAATTCCAGAGAAAAAATAAAGAGAAAGAAGCTTGGAGGAAAAGCTACCAGAAATAAAAAATGATGCATTTTAGTTTTTAAAAAGAAAGAATAAAATGTGTGTGGCTTATTGGCATGTTCAAAACCAGTTTCTGTTGACTTTGGAAGGTAGATTGCAAATTCCTGACTGAGACTGGCTTACACTGAAGAATCAAAGTGAAGGGCCTCAGTGAAAGTGCATCCAGAGAATCAGGAGAAGTTTGACCAGAAATAGCTTATTTCACAGCTGTACTGAAGATGGACAATGTTTAAGTTGAAGTAGAAGTTACGCTTCAAGCTTTCATTTATTAAGCTTTTCAGGTAAATTTGGAGCCCAACCTGAGTTATATATTGTTGTAGCTGTAGCATAGGTACACCTTAGGATAGTCTTTCCGTGTGCAGACTTGAGTATTTGAGAGCACTGTATGTTTGAAATTTGTTGTTGATAAAACCTAGTTAATTTATCTTATCCCAAGTGGCCCACTCTTCTGTGAGCAGTCAAACCAAGCCAACAGCTAAAATAGGATTTTTTTCAAGAAACAGGAAAAAAAAAAAAACAAACCATAGAAAACTAAGAGAAGATAAATTATTGTTAAT
>JAVJGG010000040.1:1560715-1578694 GCA_035590195.1 Aviceda cuculoides
CCTCCCCCGCTCCTCCTCCCCTCCTTCTTCACTGGCCTCGGTATCTGCAGAGGGGTTCCTCTCACATCCCACTCCCCTCTCCACTGCAGGTTCCCCTTCTTAAATCTGTTCTCCCAGAGGCACTGCCACTGTCACTGATGGGCTCAGCCTTGGCCAGAGGTGGGTCCGACTTGGAGCCGGGGAAGCTTCTGGCAGCTTCTCACAGGAGCCACCCATGCGGCCCCTCCACCAGTACAAAAAACCCCACCACACAAGCCCAAACCACACAGGAATGAGACTTACCCAAGTGTAAGAGACATCACACCGAAGTGAAGAGATTCTCCCTCTTCCTCAGTGCCTTGGACAACAAATAGGTTGCACAGAGTAAAGTACAAGTCCTTTGATGGCTTCATCATCTTGCAACTACCCCACCAACTGTGAGGGTGAGGTGCTACATGTTACAGTCGTGGCTTCTTTGCAGCTGCAGTTCCATTTCTTTACATAATTTGTACTTTGGCACTAGAAAAAGATTATAATAAATGAAGTGTTGCTTTCAAAGTTTCAGACACCAAGATCTTTTTTTTTTTATCCTGTTTGGCAAAGGTGGCTTTAATTTGACTTTCACAACTGCAAAAACCTGTCCCCTCAGAAGTTGGTCAACCTATTAATTTTATAGCAAGGACAACAGAGTACAGTAAAACCTTTTCACAAAGCCAGACATCTTAACCTAATTAAATCGCTGTTTTGACAGGTGGTTTAAAGTGGAATGAATGCTATTGAGAATGGCTACAGAGTTGTATATGATGAGTGTCTGTGTGTTTATGTGTGCAGGTGAAAATGTGACTGTGAGGGGGGTGACAATAGATCTGTGTCCATAAAGCATTTTTTTCCCCCAAAACTGCAGCTGTTCAAGATTTATAGATATATTTCAATTAATTGTGTTAGATATATTGACTCAGGTGAATGACTACACCTGGACTATAGTAAAAGAAAGATGTTTATGAAGGTCCGTGATGTCATTCATCAGGGAAAATGAGATGTGCATTTTACAAGGGGAAATGAGCCTTGTAGGAAATATATAAACATTGTCATAAGGGATCTGATTTCTGGTTCTGCTCAATATCACAAAAGATCTTTGCCCCAGTAAAATGGTGTGTTTGTAGTAGGAGGTAATGTGCATTCAGGTCACCAAAAGCATGCTGAAAGGGCTCTGAATCCATCAGAGTTTCAGCAGTTTGGCACAGTGAGCCAGATTAGCAATCTTGATCCTGCACGCAGAAGTCGCCCCCTCACCCACCTCCTGTCTGCATGAATTCCCAGGCCCGCCCTTCTGCAACTGCTACCTATGTATGCAAGTCTGGCTTGCAAAGAGCTAGCCAGATGGAGTTGCCAAAACAGTGAGGGATTTAGGGTCTAAACTGCTATGTAGTCTCTCTACCCACTTCTGTTTAGTTTAAATAAGATCCTTATTATTTTACCTTTATTTGTAAAGTCTTGTGTTCTCAAATATTCTGATAGTCTTTATTGTCCTCTAATGGCAAAGAAGAAATTTTGCTCTACTGTAACCTCTGTATGCTTTCAAGGAATATTAACTGTTGCCATTAATTCAGTTTTAGTATCTGAACAAACACTGTAAACAAGGTAACCTGCCCAAACTGTGGTATGATTTTGGCTGGGTTCACCTATTGTGCTAAGAAAGTACCTTTCCTTCTAGAAAGGTAAGGCTGTTATACCTATTACCTTTGTGCCTTTGAAGATTTTGTTTGGGTTTGGTGGGCTTTGTTTGTTTGTTTGCTTTATATAGTGCTTGTAGTTCTGTAGTTATGCAGTGGATACAGTACAATGTATCTTTCTTTAAGCTCTGTTTTTTAATATCTGCCTAGAAAATTACAGATTATAAGTAATTCTGAAGATTAAGCAGGCTGCTTTAGGTTCACACTCAGTCTTCAGTCCTCTGATCCTCACTCTGCTGATATTTCCAGACTTCCATAGTTCATTCTGTATTAGCTGTGGCATTTATTATGTCACTGAAACTGAAGAAATCCTTAATCACCTAAACATTGCTCTGGTAGATCTGTTGGTTATTTCTGTTTTCTTGTGTAAATGTCAAGAGAGAGTTCTGCAATGTGACCTGATGAATTCGAAGCAAGGAGAGAATCTGCAGACCCGACCATCTCTGGGTTTGTGACTATCCACCTGGGTGACCTCGGGTCCATCTTCAGTGTCCCCTCTTCACATTTCATTTAGGTCCTTTCATCCTTTCTTCATATTTAGAAAGTATTCCCTATAAAGATTCACAAGATGACTTCAGCATGCTCCCACTTATGGCACACTTGAAACTATTTTGCACTCTGATGCCTGCAAGCAACTTTAAAACTCAGCCTGCCACTGTCGGTGAAAACCACCTACCATGTTAATCAATAGTCTCACCGTTTCTTCATGCTCCTTAGTCTGGCTGAATCTATTAGTTGTCTCTGTGGCTGTGTCTCTCACTTCTGCTCTAAGATGTGCTTAGCACAACAGTGTGCCAATGAGCAGATCTCTGAAGCTCTCAAGCGACTGAGAGAGCAATGAATTATCTTATACATGCCTCAGTTTTGCCCATGCAAAAGTGAGAATAACACAAGATCATTCAGAAAAGCATTCTGAAGTGCACTGAAAAGAGAGTTAAATATCTTATGGACAATTTTTGACCTGATCAATAGTAAAAATTCTATTTTCACCCATGAGTCAAAATTCTTATGTACAGAGACCCTATTTATGTAATATTTAATAAAGTAGACATATTTTGCTGAATGATTTCCAAAATAACTAAAACTAAAGTATAAGGAAGTCTATCAGGACATTCTTCTTCTAGCAAAAGGTATAGTAGGAACAATACCAGCTTATCTAAAACATTTCACTAAGTTTCAGAAACTTTGCAAACCATGTTAAAGCAGCATGGGAACCCAGACTCCTCAGCCACTCAATCCTAGGTCTTTATTGGTTCTGTCAGGTAAAGGGAGAATTGCAAGGTGGATATGGCTTGTGAACTTTTAGCCAACATCTAAGAACTATTCACTTATTTGTGACAACTGTATCACATGTTAAATGGCTTTTAAGGTATTGTGGGTTTGAATCAAGCTGGTGATTAAAATGGAATAAAGTTTAAGCAATCTAAATAAATATTTAGAGGTCAAGCAGCATAAAGAAATATTTTGTACAAATGATCAGAGGAAGACAGGAAAAAAATAGGCTCATATTAAGCAAAACATAGTAAAATCTTGTATGATAGAGAAAGAGGATTCTACATTTTTAGATATTTCTAATTTACATGTACACATAAAGCTACCTCTTTTTTATAACTATGTCTGAATATTTTGGTCTTGGTCTGACTATTAATCATTTTCTTCTACCTCACACTGCCATTTGGCTTTCCTCCAAGACATTTCAGCATTTTTTCTCTGTAAGTCTGTGTCTGTGAAAAGAAAAATCATTTGTATTAAGAGGCAAAGTTTCCACATACTTTTCATGATCATCAGCAGCTCCTATTTTTCACTCAGTGCTGTGAGACCTCTAATAATAATGTCAGAAGAAAATCCAAGTAGGATAATGGGATTAAGAATCTAAGTTTTACGGCATCCTTGGCTAGTCAAATGGATGAACCCCAGCCACCAACAGGTTAAAAAGCCCATGTACTCATTTTAATTATACCTGAATCCAGGAAACTATGTTGTCCACTTCAGTGGCTGGAGAAAACTTTCCTTTTTCTCCAAACTTGGCTGATGTTCATGGGAAGCTAGTTGTCTCAAAAGAGCCTTTGCCAGAACAGACAGCCTGTTAGCTATGTAGTGCATCCACAGGGTCTTAGTTAGGAGTAATGAGCAATCGGGAGGAAAGCAAAAGTTAAGACAGAAAGAGTGGATAAAAAAAGGGAGAGAGAGCAGAGTCAGGATTTTGAGGTCTTTCCAACAGGAGTACAAATCAAGGTTACCAACAGGACCCACCACTTTACTGCCAATGCCTGGGGAGTTGACTGGAGTAATCCCAAAGTATGAGTGCGCTGTCAAGAAGAATTAACACTTTCAGTTCTTATGGGTTTCAAAGAATAACAGGGAAATTTCAGGACAGCATGGACTTGGAACCTGCTGCATTTAGTGACAAATTAATTCAGAAAAAAAAAAAAAAGGTTCTCCTTAAAGATGTAAGCTGTCTTCTGTTTTCTATGGCTTCAGGTTCCACTGGCAATGAAAACAAGAGGGTTTTGCTGCAGAGGGAAAGGCTGGGATCCATTGGAATCTTGGTATAAGGGTAAGGAAAAACAAATTTAAAATGGGGCAAGGCCAAGGCCAGAACTTCAGGTAAAATGTCTAGAGAAAGCACTCTCAGGGAGATAATACAAACCCTTGAACTTGTTCTGTGTGCAACTTGCCCAGGAACTGGGCTGTAATCAAACAGAAATGTCATCATTTGTCTGCGGTTAACTCTAAAGGCCAGAGGTACTACAATTTGAAAGCAATTCACTGGTTGTCTCCCTTCGACATAGTTTCAAATGTGTCCTATCAGAGCAAATCTAAAAAGGTCCTTAAAAATTTGCATCCATAATACATTTTCTTCAGAAGAAATGAATACCCATTCTGCACATGATACTTAACATTACTCATTCTGTTTTGCATTTTTCATTGTGAAACAGCTATAACTGCTCTACAGTTAAGAATGGTCACAGGTTTGGTTTTCTGCCAGCCATCTTTCAGTCAATCCCTTTTGCAACCCGTTCCAAAACAAATCTTTCTGATATTTAACATGCCCCATCACAGCTTCTCAAAATACTAAAAGATAAACCAAGGAAAGCATTTTTAATCAGTTGCATTTCATAAAATGCACCTATCTTTTATTATATTTAAAACAGAATAATCCTAACTTTTCTTCCATGTTCTAACTCCAAAAATTGCTTTCCTTTTAAACCCTAGATTTGTGTTCTTGGCATTGATTAATGTCTTTGGACTGGACAGTGTAGGAGTTATAAAGATTCAAAGAAATGTTTTTTCATATATACAGCATAACAGTTGAAAGAAAAAAAAAAAAACAAACCCACAAAAAAACCCCCCAACCATCCTCCAAGATAATGGACCTGATTTTCATTTACACAGTTCTGGCAGCATAAAAAATCTTAGAGTGGGCATTAATTTTATTTAAATGCACTTTAGGGTTCCTTTCTCCTGCCAGAATGTGTAAAGGGGCCTTTATGTAAATAAGAATCAGGGCCAATGTATTTTGGGATTTTGTTTCTTTGGAGATCTTTGCTTTACCTAAACTCCTCATATTTTGACTTCTGGGACTACTTACGGATTAAGTGTACAAGATTCTTACTCTGAATCAACAATAAATGAAATCATCCATATCCATCCAACAGCTTATTTCCACTACAGAATAAAAGAAAGGGAGAAAGATTGGGTGGGTAGATCTGAAATTTTCAAGACAGTAGGAAAATGAGGAGATTAATTTTAGCAAAGATTTTGATTGGGAATAATTAGCAATTCTGAGTTCCTTCTTAATAGACAAGTTAGGTACTAATGATGTTTCTGCCATTTTCCATACTCTTACCATACTAATGTCTTCTAGCAACAGTTTCATGATGACAAGTGGTAAAAAAGAGAAATGGAAAGATCTGAAAAGTTTCCCAAAACTTATAATTCTTTCTGAGAATAAAAAAAGCTTCGTAATAACCCTGGAAAAATGGATTATTTTGATGAAACATTGAAGGATACATTGTAAGAAACTACAATGACTAAAATTTATGAAGTATATTATCTCTATCACCTCATAATTCAAATTGTGAGGTAGCCACATTAAGTTCTGAAGGTCTTTTCTTTGTCATAAGGAACAAGGAATCTGCTGTATCTTTCAGATAAAATGCATTATTCTTGCATTTTAGTATATTTGATTTTAACAACACCTGAAAGTATCATTAATTATTTTCTCCATGGGCTTAATAATCTACACCTTGATTTTTATTAATGCTGACCTTTAAAATGTGCAATTAATTATATTTTTATAAAGGTTTTTTTTTCCAGGCACGTCTCAGTAATAAAATGACTAAGTATGTTTCCTATGCAATAGCAATACTAAACTACCCAGTCAGAGTTTTAATATCACAATTGTTAAATGAATCATATTTAAAAGGCTGGTATATGAACATATTAACTTTTTGCAAGGAAAAATATTGTCAGAAATTTTGAATAATTATGATTAAAGAGAAATGTGGTCATATCAAAAAAAAGAAAAAAAAAAAAGAAAGAAAAATACCCAGGAGAAATGTAGCCCAAAATAATACCTGACAGAGTTAAGGTCTTAATATATTGAATAACTTGTTAGTAACTGGGTACCTGGGAGTACATAATGAAAGTGGGAATATTTCATCTCTAAAGCCACACTTCTGAGTCTTGACCATGGTTTGCAATGCCAGGGATGCCAGCAGTGGTCACAAGAAGGTAATTCAGGTGGTCTATCTGAAAAGAATTATACGGTCTCATTGGGGAGTGAATTCACAAGGGCCCCAGATACCTGAATTCCTATGACAGCTTTATCTACCTGCAAACTACTCAGTCAAACATCCAAGTGTTAAGCACCAGCAACAGGATCCCAAATGCTGGATGATGGACCTTGCCTTCCCTTGAGTTGTATGGGGAAAGACATCCGCCATGGAGACTCACACAAATAAATTAAGCAGGTTTTAAACTCAACAAAATTTATTCTTCAATCAAAATTGTTTAGAACTCCGACAACATTAGTAAACCAGAGGTTCAATGATGTAAGGGGAAATTAATACTATACAATCAACTTCAGAATTCTTAAGCTTTAGAAATGATAACCCCAAATGCGCACATCACTCACCTAAAAGATGAGGGCTGTTAACCTGTATGAGGGCTGTTAACCTGTACGAAAAAGTCCCTGACTGCAGACCTGCTGCTTTAAGGAGGATCAATTCAATTTGCCCTCCAGCAGGGCTCCATTTATACCCTAGTCAAATCTGACCTGTGGTCAAATAAGGTCATGTTAGTCCTTATTGGCCAAGGGCCAACACCTCTTTATTCTTTGACCAAAGTGTGTATGTGGTGGTCATAACCCAACTCCACCATGCGGGCAGGGTGGTTCGACCCCCAGACCATGGCTTCTAGTTTTTTTTCTTTTTTTCAACAACCAAGAAGTTTTGCTCTCTACCAGGGCAGGTGTACCTGCCACAACATTGTCACCAAGTCACAGTGTAATCTGTCCTCTCCATTCACCCTCCCCCCTCACACAAAGTGCAGAGTAGGGAAAGCCTGAGATAGCCAATAAAAACTGCTATACCTTTAGCTCTAGGGGTAGAGTTCAAGTTAGAGGTAGACTTATGGTTGAGAACAATAGGAAGCCTAGAGTTCCAGCTGGATCAGAGCTGGAAAGTGAATGCCAAAGGCAGGTGTGACTGCAAACTGAAATGTCCTTTGGAAGCCCTTTTCATGCCCCAGACTCCAGCTGGAGCTCTTGGCTTTCTCTCTCTCAGCTCAAGCCCTAATCCTAAACCTAAACCTAACTGAAGGCTGAGTCAACATTTTCCCAGACAAAAAGGTTCAGGTTGGATTAGGAGAGGGAAAGATCTGAGACTCGTATGTAGAATGGGGCTGAGAAGAGGTTGCCAGAGTAAAGTGAGGACTTCTATGGAAACTCCTCCAAAACCAGTCTTTGCAACAGGAGCTACAGCCTCTTTCCTATGCCAGAACCTCTGCCTGGAGTGTCAAATCCATATTTTCCTCTTAGAAAAACATTTTAATGGTGAGATTTATCTGTTTGAAGGCTTTTAAGCCATTGTCGAAAAGGCTTGATTCATGTGTTGAAAGAGTATAAGCTGCATGCCAACTCTGTAGCCTCTCAGCATGCTTTGTTGGTGTAGGCTGAGCAATATACTCACATGGCTTCTGAACTGATGCTGGTTTATGCTAGTTGGCTTAGTGTTCATGGAGCTGACATATGATGGCATTCTCTGATTCTTCTATACCTACCTTCCACATTGCCTCATAAAGCAGAGGTCAGCCCCAACATTTCGTAAAAATATGAGAAACAATCTCACTTTATTGCACAATTAATGCAAAATAGCTTTTATAATGGAGTATTTTACCTAGGGCAGGTCTGCTATAATGGAAGTAGTTTTCACCCTGATTGAAGTTCTTCAGGAACCTGATGGACAAGAAGAATGAAATGGAAGACTGTAAAAAGCTAAAGATGTACAGAACACAGAAATTTGCAGAATACCCTTCAGACAACTGCAAAACAGTGAAGAGTTCTTTCTACCATTCAGAGTAATATAATTACTAACATCAAACAGATTTATCTGTGGTGGCTAAAACTTGTACCACACTCAGGTCTCTCATGGAGGTTACCACCTTTTTGACTGAAAATTATGTCTGGTTTTGTACCTCCTACAATTTTGTACCTCCTATGGCTGATGAAAAAAAGACAGTTTACCCTAATGGGCCAGTCTTAAACTATGTCTGCTTGCTCGTTTGTACACATTGAGACAGTATTAACATTGAGCAGAATTGCAGGAAAGACAGTTTGTAAAGCACGGATGCAAAACTCAGTATGTCAACTCAGTGTTTTTTGTTTGCTAGTGCAAAATTATCTGTCCTGATATATTTTCTGCATGTTTTATATATATATGTGTACACACACAC
This sequence comes from Aviceda cuculoides, assembly GCA_035590195.1. Lineage (NCBI taxonomy): Eukaryota > Metazoa > Chordata > Aves > Accipitriformes > Accipitridae > Aviceda > Aviceda cuculoides. The sequence goes on from JAVJGG010000040.1 coordinate 1,569,385, forward strand.
ACACACAATGTGGTCAATTTTTTTTTTGAAAAGTATGTGAGGTAAAGAAGCACAGGGCTTCACCATGGTTAGCCTTTTACTTTTTCTTCTGAAAACCTGTGGCTGTGAACTATTCTGGTGCAGAGTAGCAGAAGAGATTTCAAAGTGGAATTGAGCTTATCTGTTTAAGGACTAAGGTTTTTTTACTTATAATAGCACATATCCAAGAATGACTATACATCATATTAACATTAATTCCTTTTGATTCCTCAGGTCTCAGTTTGGTAGGTAACTATACTTGCCAATAAATAGGCATGCAAAGTGCATGCAGAATGCATGAAGTTACAGGTCAAATAAACATATGCACCTATCAATAGGATGGCCAAGATTAAAATTCAGAAATAATTCTTCCAAAAATAGTTATTGTACTTTTAAAATACTCATAGTTTCATGGTGGGTTTTTTTGTTTGTTTGTTTGTCTGTTTTGGTTTTGTTTTTTTGTTATTACCTAATCTATACTTAATCTATAACCTGCTCTAGGTTACTTTCCCAGACAAGAGGCTGAGTCATCATATTTTTTTATTGTTCACCCTGTGCAAAGAGGCCTGGCTGATATTTTTGCTTCCATTCCAATCACAAAAATTCTCTCCTTCCATTCCTCCATATTTTTATTTCTTCCCCTCAAACTTTATGAACAGACGAATAACCGATCTCTGCCTGACAATATCTCTGGATCATCCAAAATTGTAAATTAGGAGTTTTCACATTATTTTCGCACACAGACAAGATACCAAAGGCAACCAATTGTTATATGTAGAGTTCTTTAAGTGAATATGTGTACAGTACTTGTAGCACACTGAAGTGAAAAATTATTTTAATCAAGCTACCTTACAGCATCTGCAGGGCATTGAGGATTGGGGTACATTGGCCACACCAATGACCTGTGGATATTTGTTTTTCTATGATAACTTTTAAAATATGTTAGTTGAAGATAGAAGATTGCTACTACTTTTTTTCTCCCTCTTAGGCATTACTGAATGCTGAAATAATTTCTGTCAGCCAGGGTAAAAAAGGACTGAGTTGCCTATGTATGTAGCAGTGATAGATAAGATCTGACAACTTCAGGAACATGTGTATTCTGAAAAAGATCCCTGACTACATTTCTTCATAAAGCCTTATTTCTGAACAGGCACTACTGGCAGTGGTGTAGATCTGTACTTCTTTTTGCTCAAGCTCAACAGATTTAACAAATACGTAATTAATGCTTGGCAAAATGTTGTAAGGGAAACGATCATTATTACACCTATTTCAAACTGAGGCATGCAATCTTTAAATGTCTAGTCAAAGGTGAAGTTCAGTGACAGATCTGGGAGCAAAATCCAGTGCCCTGAATGTGAGCCCTTTGCTCTAACTGTAGAAAACATTTCTGCAGTAATTTATATCCAATCCACTCTATATTGACATTGAAGAAAATGAAGACAAAAATACTTTCACTGAAAATAGGCCAAAAGGTGATTGTACATCTATTTCGGGAGAGTAAATTTTGTCATACCTGTCCAGAACAGGGCCAAGAGACTATGAAGCCTCCCAGAGTTGTACGTAAAGTGATAAAAGAAGAAATACAATTAACTTGTCAGAGATCAGAGAAACCCAAGGTTATTTCCCTTTGCTGATACAGAGGCAAAGGAAAAGAGAGAATGCACTTTTCATCTCTCTAGTTCTTAAGTAAATACTCCATTCTGAGGAGCAAATGATATCCATTTTGTATTGAAAATGTAACCACTAGAGGGTATCTCTGTCACTGCACACAACTTCCAGGGCTTTGAGCAATGCTAAATGATACAGACAAATCTTGCATTCAGATACACTAGGTTAGATGAAGGAGGAGAATAGTAAAGTGTCATTGCCTCGACTGGTTATCCTCTGCATATATTCTTCTGCAGGTTCTTAGCTGTCTTGCCAAAATAAAATTGTCCCTGTTTGTTAGAAGAAAAATAAATTATTTCACTATAAAAATGCATTATAATATATTGATATGTATTGATTCTTGTCTGCTGTATTATTTAACATTATGATGAAGGATTGATACAGTTTACTGCATTTCTAAGTTAACCCTTTATATATCCACAGCTATAACAAGTCAAGACGTATTACTATTGCCTTGAAGTTTAAGCCACTTAAATGGCCAGACTTATTACCAAGGTCAAATAAATATAGAAGTAGAATTCATTTGTCAGATGGTTTCTGCTTCTTGTGTGCACTTTGGAATTCTGATTTTGAGACCTTGTTTGGATTCATGTGCAGCAAACTAGGGAGAAGGTGTAAATGATGGAAAAATGTTACTTTCATGATAATTTTAAACCTATCCCCCGTCTAATAAACAAAATGTGGGCACAATATCCACATTCTCTGCAATTTGAACTCTGACTTTTTATAGAAAACCGTGAGCCTATAAAGTGCTTAACACTATCTCAGTTTCCTCAGTTAAAAAAATTATGATAATGTTATTTAACTCATTTATAGGATGGTATTATAATATGACAGCTGATATACTTTCAGTCCTTTGAAGATACTGTCTGCAACAATGCATATGGTCAAAGTTCATCTGTGTTTACAAAGCCATACTGCATCCTTGCTTGTCTTACCAAAAGTCCTCAAGGGAGTGATGTGGCTTTCTTCATTTTCTGACCATCTTTGGCTTCCCAGCTCAAATAATACAAAATCTATTTGTATTTGAGCAAACCGGACACAGCTTATAATACATGTATAGATCAAGGCTTAAACTCAAGGAAACACGGATTTGTAGATGGTCACCTTGTAAAATTGGAACTTGTCACCTGAGCTGCAGTAAAACTTTATAAATACTGTGACACAATGTTATGTAAAATGCTAGGATAACTATTTTTCTCATTTTGAAAGTGAAAAAACTTTGGATTAAGCAGGTGAATCATGACAAATTACACTGAATTTCTTTCCTTCAATTATAGTGACTTGGAGAATCTGTCCTGGCCAAACAATTCTGAAGAATCTGGATCTGTAAACAGACGTTTCTTCCTGGCGTGTTCCCCAGCACAACCCTGTTCTGGCCTCTGTGCTCCAGAGAAGATTTGGCAGAACATAAATCCCAAGTCCTTTGACTGTAGGACCACTGAGCATTTTGATTCCAGCTTCAGGAAATCGACTGACATTCCTTGTAACTACTTAGTGACATTTATGTCATGACATTGCTGTGCTTTGTTGCAGTGTAACATCACAGCAAATATTTGGCTTCACCGAAGCTGAATTACCTGAACACAAGCTCTTTCACTACCCAAACTTGATCAGGGTTGTTTAGCTTTTTGTTACAAAAAACCCCTTTGCTATGGCTTAAGCAAAAGCCCCTGGAATAATATATTGACAGATCAACACAAATTTCACAGTGAGCAGCCACTGAAATTTAACAGCAAAATGCTTTATTTCTTTAAACCTAAAAGCAACTGCCTCTGCTTCATAAATTTTAATTAGCCATAACTGATTTTTTAAAAGAAATATTGTGCAAATAATCACGTGAATCAAATGAAATATGCCAGGATCTGGATCCAGTCTTATCAAATTCCTTTATTTGATATAAAATAATGTCATTAGGAGCAGGTGCATCCTGAGATGGGTTTTGTCTTGATGCTTCCTTTTGGGTGACTGGTATAAATACTAATTTAAGACATGCTAAGCATTAAGGAAAGAATGAGATATTTAGGAAACTGTAGCAGCAGTTGACATTAGGTGAACTGAAGTTAAAAAGGGCTTGCAGCCAACTGGATAGAGCTGCTTTAGCCTTGGATTGAACATGAGCCACAACACCATAACCAAAAGTAAAGAGTAAGTGGTAATGCATACAGAAGAAAGTCTAAAGAATCAGTTTGGAGTCAGATTTATTTAATATATTAATTTCATATTTGAAAAAAAGGAATAAAACACACGGTTCAAGACTGATTTTGTGGTGTTGCACAGACATACCAAGTTTAAACTTAGATGACAGAAAGTACTCCAGAATAGTTAGTGTATAGAACAGTGATTTAAAAATTGAGGTTAAGACATGATTATCAAACCCCCTCAAGTTCCACTAAGAAGATCATTGTAAATTTGGTTCCATGAGTACTTTGAAAAACCTAGACAATCCATGTTGATGCCTGCCTATATGAGACCTGAGCTTTTTTGAAAATATGACCACTGACCCACCACAGGGAGACTACTCAACTGAATTAAGATATTTAACTCACTCTGGAAAAATGCAGTGTAATACACTTACAGAGAAACAAGACAAAACTTAGGTATTCAATATAAGAGTGTGATCTTGCAAGAAAAAAAGCCTGAGGAGATCTAGGTAATGGGGACGGGAATACAAATTAATGCTTGTAATGCTGTGTGGAGGCTGAAAAATCCCTGGGAAATCTGAGACTTTTTACAGAAAGACAATATGTTGTAGACCCTCCTACAATATGTTTCAATAATAATTAAACTCTATTTATAAACCATCTCACCTGGAAAAACACTTAGGGTTCTGAATAGCAGTTATAATGCTGTGCTTGACTGACAAAGCCCTGAAGCCCTTGCATACACCTCTAACTCTGATGAAACCAGAGCTGCGCTGTTAACATGATAGAAAGTTCACAGTTTTAAACTAGTAAACAGTAAAGGCTGATGTACTAGACAGATAAGAGAGAGAAAGAAAGAGTGAGATTATTCCCTAGAACATCAAGATAATTTATTAGAAGATGCATGGAGAATTACTTTAGATGCAAATAGCCTTGTTAAACACTGACTGGAGAATACAAAAAATTGGGATAACTTCTTGTTTCTCATATTCTCACTTCTTCATAGCTGGCTTCTGGAAATACAAATCAAGGTCTAGTAATCAGTGACATGCAGATGAAGGACAATTAGGTAGAAGAAGTATATTTGTCTTTCGGATTGCTGTCACTGACTCAACAAAATTTAACTATAATCCTTTGCTTTTAATGTTGCCTACCTGCCCTCTGTTTGCTTAGTGTTTCATGATGGTTTATTGTCTCTTTGCTAAACAATTGCTGAGGTCTTTGGTGCATTGGCTATTTCCCCTTCTCTGTTGATTTTTCTTACTTTCTAAGAAGGGCTTAAGTCTTACCTTTGTCTTTCTGTAACAAAAAAGAAAAAGATAATTACGGCTTTATTTTCTTATGAAAGGACATTAAGTACCTTGGTTAGACCCAAGAACATAAGAGGGGGGAGTGAGATGAAACTGAGTGAAGGAAAATTTAGTTTGGCTATCAGGATACAACTTCTGTAATTTAAATTTATGTCTGCAGAAAAATTTCCCAGGGGGTCCAATAGAAATACTATAAAACTCATTTGAGTTATTTGTGTCTGAACTAAATTAGATGACCTAACAGCTATTCACCTCAAATTTATATGACTTTATGAAGCTGTATTACATGGCCTTTCAAAATAAGTATATCAATAGTATCTTTATTCAACACCTTTTTTCTCAAAATGCTTACCAAACTGATAAACAGGAATTACTTCTTTAATCAATGAAACATAACAGTTGTACAATGGTAAACAACTCTACAGAATTTTTGAACAAGTCTTTAAAAGTAATCTGTCAGATAAAAGAATGTAATTATAATTCAATCTGAAATGTGGGGAAGATACAATCATTACTACTCCTAATAATAGTAGATTTTCTTTCAACAAATGTTGCCTAATTTTGTAAAAATAATACATGGGGTCAAAGGTTTTTTGCCTTATAACTGCAGCATAATAACAAGAGAGTACAATTCTGTAATACTTTGTTCAGTATTAATGTCAAAATAAGACACCAAATTATCAAATTGTTTCACATCATTCTGGTTGAACATAGATACCCTTGGTCTTCTCGGTTTCAGTATTTTATGGATATGAATTTTGATTAATTGAAGTAATCTGTGAGAATAACAAAGCAAATAATTGGTATGATTACACAGCAAATTTTATATTGATAGGATTAAGATCAATTAAACCTATTGAGCATGAGTCTATATTTAGTTTATTTTTTCAAATTTCTATTTATTATATTGAACTGTAAAAAGAAATTCATATTTTTTACATAGGTGTAGTGGATTTATATGAGTAGAATTTTGTTTAGTGTGCCACCATGTTTGGAAAAAAAACTTCTATGGGAAAATACAGAGGTATTAAAAATATTCTTCTAAGGGACCTGATTACTTGCAAAAGTAAGACTGGGGTAAAAAAGTCACATCAAGTGTTCTGTCAGGAGGAGCTGTATTCCTATATCATGATGCAGAACTACGAAACACACCCTCAGGTCCTTTGATATTAGATTGCAGCAGCAGCGGATTCTTTGCAGACACCTTGTAAGAGACTCCCACAAATGACGCAGCTCTAGATACTTCCTCGGTAGAAGCTGATTACTTTGCAGGGTATTCATTCACCAAACTGCATGTTGAGCCAGTCCTAATGTTTGCCTATGCACTTTTTCATCGACTAGTACAGTCCTCATTTTCTGTGTGGTTTTGGCCTTTGTGGAGAGGTATCCTCTGCAGGCCAAAATTAGATCTGAGAAAAAAAAGACTATCCTATGCATTCTTTAGGGACATGATAATAGTATAGGTGCAATGTCAGTCTAGTCTGATGGAATAATTCTTTTGTTTTATTTTTATTTCTGTCATTCTTTTATTATTTTTATTAAATTTCTCCTCATTTGCTCTCTAACTTCCCAATCAGCAAAAAGTTTCAGAAGACAATTATAGTTGATACTTTGTGTTTAATATTTGTTACACTGCAGTTAATCAGATTCAAATTCCCATTAAAACCTTATAATTAGATCTTGTCTAATTCTGTCTGCAGTTTTCTGTTGAAATTTCACCCTGGTTTTGTTCAAACTCAATTAGTTTATTGACATTCTCTGAGACTTTCATATTTCCTGTGTGAGGGGCATTGAATGGATTATTATTTATGATTGTAATTTTCCCTGCCCGGGATATGATTGGTTTTGTGACCCATACTCCACAGGCATAAGCCAGCAGTACAACAGTTTATCCTCCTGCTAATTCATTTCTGCCTCTCATATGATAAGATAAATTATTCTCACATGGGATTAATTAACTTGATATAATGTAAGTTTATTACACAGGCATTTTGGATAGAACGTGCAATGCATTTTTACATCAGCTCTGTTGCCATGGAGGCAGAAGCCGTCACTTGCATCACTCCCTTTCCTTCCTGAAAAGCATCCTGATTCTTCTGGTGGTACTTCCCTGTCACTTCACATCATATCCAAACTACATCTTGTCCTGTTTTGCTCTGTCAAATCTCTGATTACCATTCAGCATAATGAAAGCTAAAATGTCAGGGGCTGTATCTACACTTATGTCCATACCATGTAATTAACTAACACATTTTAAACAATTATACTGCAGAAGGTATTATTATTATTATTATTATTAACACTGGCCTGCCAGCTATGGCAATAAGCATCTTTTAGAGAGTTGTCTATGCTGTAGTCGATGCAGCTGAAAGTATAAAGATCTACATAGCCTCATCTGTAGTGTTTGATTATGGTTTTGGTTTGTTTGTTTGGTTGGTTGGTTTTTTTTCAGCTCTTTCATAATTGTGCTTGAAATGTTTTTTGCACTTGAAAACTCATTATAATTTTGTCAGGGAAGGATACGTAAGTATATCTGTCTACTTGTCCACCCTAGAAAGTCACTGTGTAATTCAGCAATATTTACTCCTAAAGGATTTTAAAGCAAGTTTAAAGCTAGAAAGATTTTATTAAAAATGCATTTTTCAAGTAGAACAGAAATTTAATAAAAAGCACCTCAGCTATTTGAAAGGGTTTAATTATCCATTTGGCCACCATTTCAATTACACTGATATCAAGTACCAGACAAATAGGTTGGATGCAGGAAACATTTTGTAGCCACATGTACTCATATACTTTGTAAATGAAATCTGAGAAAATCTTGGAGTAACTGAATAATCATTAGTATTTGATGTCTATTTATTATCAGTTATATAGAAAGTACTTATGAGTGGGAATTACAAATGTGAACAGCATTGTACTTTATTTGCTCCTGTAGAAGTCATTGAATGTTTTAATATTGATTTCAGGGCAATCAGAGACCTACACTTTATGCTTTTGAAAATCCCATCTTACCCATGTGATTTTTTTTTTTACTTTTTTTTTTTACCTTTTTTTTTTTTTTTACTGTGTCATATGTCATTTTATATGCAGTGCTGATTCAATATGCTGTCACTTGATGCGGGACATGTTCAGCAAGAGTTATTAAAATAGCCATATATACTTAAATTAAAACCACTTTGATATTAGATGCAGATTTTAGCTATCCTACTGCAGCCTGGTGTCTGCTAGTTCTTATTACTGACCTTTTGCAGGGCAGCTCTGATTTAGAAGCAATACAGTTATGTTCATCTGGCCTTGTGCTTATGACAATGAGCTTCACGACATAAGAAGAAAATAGCAATCCTGATTCTGAATTTGTGCAAATTAGTTTTCATGGTACTACCTGTTTGGTCCCACTGCCTTTGATCAGTTGTGTTTACTGGATTCAGATGTGAACAAAACCAAAGATACATGAGATATTTGTATCTGGATACAGTCACTGGCCCTTCAGCTGACACTCCTGAAAACAATATGCATGCATGATTTCTGTCATTCCTAGATCTTGAGATATTTGGTAGGTGTGTTTTGAGCCTTTGTGTGATACAGTCAAGAGCTTTGCCTCCGGAGCAACTGCAGGATACAGAAATAATAGAAAAAGAAAAAGAGATACCTTAACATCAGAAGGACTGTAACCTTGTATTGTAAGTATTCAGTATGTTACAGCTGATATTTCTGGATACTTTGATAAGAGATAAAATTATAAATTGGCCTAAATCCAATCCATAGACCCAAAGGTCCCTAATTTTGCATATATTCAGAATTTGGAACTAGAGTTTTGTAAATGCCCATCCTTTTAGAATAAACTAAGGTAAACCAAAAATCTAGACTCAAAAGTGTCTTACTAGTTAGAGTTTAGTAAATGAAACCCATCTTTACAATACAATTGGTTTCTGGTAAATATGAGTAGAAGTAATCTGAGAACAGGTTAAGCAAAGTGTCCAAGTCAAACTTCAAATAAATGACTAAGTGACAAACAAAAAAATCACATCACTATTCCTGTGTTACAATCATGAGACAGATGAATGCTGTCTCCATACTATAATTGTTATCATTATTGTCCTGATTTCAGCTGGGATAGAGTTAATTGTCTTCCTAGTAGCTGGTACAGTGCTGTGTTTTGAGTTCAGTATG
>JAVJGG010000040.1:1578794-1600083 GCA_035590195.1 Aviceda cuculoides
TTCTTTTCTGTTCTATTAAACTGTTCTTACCTCAACCCACGAGTTTTACTTCTTTCCCCAATTTTCTCCTCCCATCCCACTGTGGGGGGGGGTGAGTAAGCAGCTGCGTGGTGCTTAGTTGCTGGCTGGGGTTAAACCACGGTAATTATACATGCTGAAGGAGCTGAAGAGTTGTTCTACTTAAGTTTTTCAAATTCTTGTCACACATTTCGTATGTGATACTAATGCATTAGCATCACTAGTCTGAGTAACACAATTCATTTACACATGGCCTGGAGGTTTACACGTACAAGTGGCTGGGGAACCCTAATGTGTCATTTCGTAACTCATCACACAGCTCACTGGATGTCTGGAGCACAGCAGTGAAGAGACGGAGACCTCACCAGGACCAATTCCACCCAGCTGCCGCTTCAAGTGCAACCGCAGCGTGGAGTAGCCAAAACAAGTTTCATGATCAGAATATTGGGAAGGGATACAGAAAATGGAGAAGTGAAATGTGAGTACTCTTAGGGTATATTTTTCCACCATACCAATGATGCAGGGCCAGGAAAAAATTAGATTTATCACTGGAAATATAATTCCTTAAACTCCACTGGCAGTAACAGTGAATGAAGCATTAAGGGTACCTCAATTCTTAGCAGCAGCTATCCTTTTCAACTCCTTCTACACAGTATCGAAAGTGACATTATGTATGAGGGAGGAGAGGTAGCTGGAAGAATACCAGGGAGCCTTGATGTGGAAGAGTCAGGAAAGCAAAATCCTCAGTTGTGCTTCTCCGCTCCACATGTGGAGTCCACATTTTTAGAAAAAACTCTGCAAATTCCTGCAAGTCAGTCTCAGCAGATGAGAGATAAGGGATAGAAAATAACCAGACAGGAACAGAAAAGGTAAATTTTCTTTTCTTTAATACGTTAAGGTAACACTTGAGGAAAGAAGATTAGTGGGTTGTTTCAGAAGGATCCATATGTATTCATTCTTTTTTTTGAGAGTTCTTTTTATTTCCCTCTGCTTTTCAAATACAGTAAAGTCTTGCACAGCTTCCTATTCTCCACATTAGAATGCCAGAAAATATATTGCTCTCTACTCAGTAATTTGTGATTTCTTTTCTTCTTCCTGAAATGGAAATAAATAAATAAAATTTCTTCCAGCATATACTTGTCTATCAAAGAATATTATTCAAAATTCTTTGCTTGATAAAATCATAAAGCTCCATTCTGGTGCTCAAGATTAGGTGTAATATAGTAATAATATTACATCTTATCTTCTGTATCACAGAAATATTAGAATGAAAGGATCCTATGATATCAGATATGCCACTCTTTTTATCTGAGGCAGGATCAATTATTTCTACACTTTTTTGGCCACATTTTAACTGTCCTGCTTTTAAATAACCCAATATCAAGATTTGTTAGTCCTCCGTTAGTCCAACGCTTATCTATGGTAAAAGTGAGAGTTTTCTTCATATGCACTCTAGCTTTCTTAATACGCAGCTTAAATATTTCTTCCTGAAAATTACATTGATTACGTTTTTTCTCCTACAGTGGTAGACATGGATAATGATTGAGTACTATGTTTAATATAATAATATGTTACTCTTTCAAGCCTTATCATACCTCAGTGTAAGTGTTTCTTTCTGGACTAAGCCAATACATGTCTGTCAATGTTTAATTTTTTTTTTTTTTTTCTAAGAGATAATGTTTTCTTAATTCTTCTATATGTTTGCTTCAGGTGAGGAACCCAATGCTGGAAACAATATTGTAACTAAGGCCTTGCTTGGTCTGTGTAGAGAAAGATAGTAGTATGTGGTAGATGACTGACTTACTACACCTTCAGTCCTCTGTTACAAACTAACATTTGTGGTTTATTTATTTAATTTTACAAAAGCACCATTGCGTCACCAAATTTCTCTCGAACTCCCACTTACTTTTTACTAATGCTTAGCAATATTTCACCATTAGCGTATTCCATTTATCAGATATCCTTTTTTATAAGGATGTTTGATTGTTTCTCCCTCAGTGTAGACCCTTCATAATCATTTCCACAGAATTTCTTCTTCTGTGTTTTAGACTCATATATCATTTTATTGCTTTTTGGATTCCAGTCCCTGAATCTTACCATGCAAATCTTAGTTGCAATTTACTCTATTAATAAAGATATTGAATAATACCAGACTCAGGAAAGGCCTCTGTGGAATTCATCAATAAGAGTAAACTTTTTTTTTTTGGTCCCATAAGACTTCAAGAATAAATTTAATCATAACCATATCTTAATGCATCTAGCCTGTTTTGATTTATTTACTCTACTACTTTCCTGCTGTGTCTTATGTTTCTACCACTTTGTTGACAGTATGTTAGGCATCTGATCACAATGATTTTTATGAAGACTAAAACACAACACCAAAGAACTTTTCATTACTGCATTTTTAAACCTGTTTCAAAACTCTTCCTAACGTTGTCCTTTTACATGTGTTATTAATTGTGAGTTATTGTGCTCTTAACCTTTGTAATACTGGTTTATGTTATTTTGTATTTACTCAAGGACATATTTCCTGGTTTCTATTTTCCATACTATTTTTTCCTTTATTGAATTAATCTTCTGGTCTTTAAGGATTGCCTGATGTGCCAAATTTATCTTTTCATATTATTATCTTTATTCTGATGTGTAATAGCTAAAATAAAATAGAAATAAAAACTAATTTTGAAATTAAAAGTGGAAACATCCTATTTGAGAATATTTCAGATGTCTGTATTTCGATTGTTCTTTTTTGATCTTTTGGGATATTTTAAATGAAATTTTGTGACACAGAGGCATTTCTGTTAATAACAGTTTCATTTTGGTCACAACATTTTGCAAGAGAAGAATGTTTCATAAAGTGCAGTCAAATGTAGTTGTTCCATAAAAGAGCACAATTTTAGCACAGCTTTAGCACAGCTTTCAACTTTTTTGTCTTCTGCTTTGCCTTTCAACACCAGCTGCTTCTGCACTCTATTTAAATATAACTTAATATATCCTTTGCGCACAAAATTTATAGCTATTTTATAGCATTAGAAGCACTAAAAAGTAGATACAATTTGACTGAAAACCAATGGCATGTATTTGTTGTTTATTTATGCACTATAAAGATCTATTTTAAAATAAAATGATATAGTCAAACTGCTAGAAAACAAAAGGAAATTATCAGGAGCTTGTAGCCTGTAGGCTTGTCTCCTAGTGTTTCTTTTTGAGCTGAATATTGAAAATGTAGCATACAAAGTTATCTACCTGTTATGAGAATTTAAATAATTAATTTTGTCAAATTGTCTGTAGAGCTTCTCATACACTAGGTCTGGGAATCTAAATCATTTATTTATTTAAATTTTTGATGACTTAAAGAAGTTTCACATTTGTGAGAGCCTGGAGGTTTTCTTAAACAATTCATAGGTGGAACTTCCTAAACAATCACTCATCAATTTTTCTAGCTTATATAGGGAAAATAAATTAGTAGCCAGACAGAATATCTGCATTTTAAAATGTGCCAATTATAATTTAGAACCCCTAAGGCAGGCTGCCCCAACCTCCCTTACAGTCGCTGTTGTGGTGGTGGTGTCAGCAAATGACGTGTCCTTGGGTGGCTCTGGGTCAGTAAGGTGACCTTAGAGGCATAATTCAGTTTTATCTATTATGATAGGCTCCAGGGCAGTGTTATCTGAGGAGTAAGTATTCCTCATGTAAATTCAGCAAATTCAAAGCAGTCTACTGATGGTGAAGTTCAAGATGAAAATTTTGTCCCTTTTTCTGGAGTTCACAAACACAGTAGGGCAGATAGGCTACATGGCCCCGTCTGTGGTCTGGCTGCACCTGCAAGCCTGTATGCCGTTATGATAAGAACAGTCTCAGCAGGGATCCAGCAGTGTGTCTCCCTTGCAAAAAAGTCCTTAGGGACAGTGTCTGCAGTCACTGATAGGAATATCACACTCCCAGTATATGCATTGTAACCGGAGAGCTCTGGGAGTTGTGATACCTGACATGGGAGACCAATTCTCTGGTCACACTATCACAATTGCTTTGTTTTCCTCTGCTGGGCAGAGAATTTGGATAATGTCTTGAAGAACCACTGCCATGAGTGGTTTTAACCTGGCAGTCAGCTGGGTGACAGGGTCAGAAGCAACTGTGACTGAAACATGCTTTGAATTAGGACAGCGAGTCTTGGGTCACTCAGGAAAGGATATTCAGCAGATACATGGTCAGATATAGCCTCCAAAGTGGCAACCAAGCTAGTAGCTGAGACCTCAAGAGAATCATAGTTCCTCCCACACCTTGTGCTCCTACTTCCCCAGAGACACAAGCAGGACAGAAGAGAGTGAATAAAAAGCAAGAATTTATCCTTCAGAACATGCCTTTAAAGGAGGGAAAGCAAGAATCTGCTGAAATGAAGTAGATCTCAAGGATCTTTTATGATTTGGGGCAGATGGATAGGAAGGATTAATCACACTAAAGAGCAGACTAATTGCCTATCCTGTTAATCCATGAACAACAAATCTCTTCTCATTATACAGAGTTGGAAAAAGTCCAGATTAAATAATAGTTTATAGCATTATTAATGCTTTAGTGGGCATCTGATTTTACTTAATTTGTTTATTGTAAAAAGAATTTTCTGTAATGTCGGTCAAGGTGACAGAACTACTAGTAAATCTTTTTGGTAATGTGATATAATTTTCTGGCATTTTATGAAGGGACATAACATACTTCATGTTTCTGAGGGAAACAGATGAGCTTTCATTTGATTATTTGTTATTAATTATTCTGGCAGAGAAAAATATTGCTAACATGAAGGACTGAAAATACAAGGATTATTCCTTAGAAGGTCATGAGACAAACTCAAAGTCACCACACTCCTAGCTCATGGTAGCCTTTGGCTTTTTTTATTCTTTCTGGTGTTTTGAACTTTCACAAATCTCAATTTTTAGCCTTTATTTCTTTCCCAAATAACATAAAAAGAAAGTTGAAATGCATCATATTGCAGGATCCAAAAGGGAATCTTTAAGAAACACATTGGACTCATGTCAAGCTCAAAATAACAGGCAGCGCTACAACAATTCTGTGGCCAGGAATTTGTTTACCTCATTTCTATTGTTAAGAAGGTATTTTCAGGATTGTCAATTATGCCACAAACATGCTGCTACACAGAAGTGTTATACTTCAGTTTTCATTTTCCTAACCTCCATTTCTCAGTCACCTAAAAACAGTGAAAGGCATTTTTATTGCTTGTGAAAAAGGATAACCTTTTTCCCTCAGATAGACCCTTATCATAAATCTATTCAAGCAAGTAAAATTAGTGGAAAATTGGTCTAAAATTACCATTATGACCTCTCAATTATTTCTGTGAAGATGATTTTGTGAAACACACATGAACACAAGAAATGGTATTATTCACATATACAGGTACCTCCATTTGTCAATATAAAAATTCGACAATTATAGTTACTTTTTGAAATAAAATTAACATGCTCTTATCCCTTTGGCTAATTCAGCTCATATTTCCTTATTAAATTGGAATTGCTTTGTCTAAAAGCATCAAGGGTGTGAGCTGACCTCAATTAGGTAGCAGCCAGAGTGTCGCTGTCGGTCACAGTTTTCCCTGTGTCAGCAGTATTCTGCCTCAGTCTCGCAGCAGGTTCAACCCCTAGAGCAGCCCAACAGAACGGTGTTACTTGTACTGCTAGAAGTGTTACCCTTATGATAAGATACTCAGAATATGGGTCATAGCTTTTGAATGTTCAAGAGGTAAAGACTTATTCTGAAAACAGAAAAAAAGAAAGTTCGTGTCTAGCTAGCACCCTGCATAATAAAAGAAAAGGGTCTCCATATAGAAAGCTGTATGAGCAAACACCTCAGAGCAAACAGCAGCAGATAAAGCAATTTTTATTTGCAAACAGAAAATATGAAATTTAATAATTATTTAAATTATTAACATATTTTTTGTTTTGTCTGCAACTATTTCTTCTTTGCTAGACCCAGAGTACCATTGGATCCAGTAAAAAAGTTACTACCTATATTCCCTGTTCCTCCACTGGATGATACATTTGCATATTGGATGCAACATTTTTTACTGTAACTGCATATCTCTGTAAATTTGAGGATAGCCAGCAAGATCTCCAGCATGCAACAAGTTACAAAGTGAACCAGTTACAAAATATAAGAAATTTCCATAGGGTTTTTTTTTGTTTGATTGGTTTTGGTTTTTTGTTGTGGTTGTGTGTTGTGTTTGGTTTTTGTTTTGTTTTGTTTTGTTTTTAACTGATGCTTGAACATATAGAGTTCTTACGTATTTGTGCACCTGTGCCATGGCATGCAGTGAGGATCTGGTTGGCTATCGACAAGTTCACCTATATGGGCATGTAGCTACTCTGAGTGAGAAAAGGAGCATGCAGGAGAAATTCTTAAGGTATTTATAAGGCAATGGCCATAAAAGCTGAAAAGTCTCTTGTTCAGTAGTACCTGGATAATGAATAACCTATTCTCTTCTTCTCTTGCATCATACACTCCTGAAACTTGCATTATACATATGCACATGAAAACCAAGTTTATTCCAAAATTCCAGCATTCTTTTTTTCAGCAGCCCCCACCGCTAAAAAGCATCACAGCCATCATTGGTTCAGAGAAACAACAATTTTTATAAATATTGAAGTTTTTACCATGTTGCAAAATAAATGGAAAAAAAAGAGATTAATCAGTTGATTTAATTTATTCATTACATTTAGTTCACCTAGTTGGCCATATTAGTGTGAGGTTTATAAATTTCTTCTGTTAAGCATATCTACGAGCAAGGGTGAACAAGCAGGAAGGCTAATGGATTCTTACTGAATTCAAGGCAGTTCATAAAAACCCTCTTATCTTGGTGCTGATAAACCTCACATCCTAATCCTGTACCAAAACCTTCAGTCTCCTGTCTTTCTAGTGTAGATGTTTCTATTTGCTGATATATTTTCTTTTAGAGGCCTGAACTGGCAATGTAGTTATTATTGCCACCATTTTCTATGCCTCAGGAAAACATTATGTTTTGCATCTTCACAAGTCTTTTCCTTGTGAATTCCTTTGCCATGCAAAGTCAAGAAAGCTTAGTGCTGGAAGAGACTGGGGTAAAACCCACTGCATCACTAGCATTTAATCCTGTTAAACATTATATAAGCTAAAACTGTGCTTGCACTTTTCCTCTCTTGATTTTCTCTCTGGCAAATGTATTGTGATGTCTCTTGAGCTCCTTTAAAGGAAAACCAAAATAATAAAAAAATCCCGCTTTTCTTATGTCTCTACTACTCTGAAAACAACATAAACTATCAGTTTCCACTGAAACTGTTGAAATGAAACATTCTTTCAACCTGGGGTCAGTGCACACATACCAGTATAATTCCATGCAAACCTCAGTCCAAAAGAGCTTATTTCCATCATCTGATCTGACCACATATTTGCCTGCCAGGAAAATTCATCATTACCAAGCTGAGATCTGTGCCAAATCTATAGAACCGCACATTAGAGCACATTGCACATTTAAAGTGATCCCTGGAAAAAAAAGAACAGCGACATGAAAACCTTGCTAATACTGCATACTGACTAGAATGGGCAATTTCCTTTTAAGATTCATGCATGGTTTTAATTTTGGTGTTGGTTTGTAGTGGGGTAGAAAGAAGTTTGACAACACTCTTTCCCATTTTAATTAAATACATGTTTCTGCTAATGGGTTTTGAGTTGGCTATGCCAGCTTGTACAGTGCAGCAATCTAACATTCCTTCTTATTATATACATGTGTTCCAGTTTCTGCATTACAAATTTAGTATGTACAAGGCTTGAATTCTGGACAAGGCAGGTGAAACAATGCATCGTTGAGTCTTTTAACTACTTATCCATTTTTGAACAATGAGACTAATCTTTTATTAAACCTCTATCCCAACATGTTCAAACTCAGATTCTTCACTTACTTGCTTTAGACAGACATTTGAAAATGTTGCCATTAACTCTAAAAATGCCTTAGTCCTCACCTACACTTGCTCATAGCCACAATTACTCCATGAACTAATTCTGTGGGCAGGAAGAGTACCCAAGAGCCAGAACCTATCAGATAACAGCACTGGGATTTTAGTCCTCCCCATTCACGGTACAGATTCAGACTGTGGATTGAATCTTGTTCTACCAGTGTATCCTCCAATTTATCATCATTCCTGCATGATCATTATTATTTATAATCTCTTCACCTTTTAATAAATTTTATTTTATCCTTCATAGTGCATTTGTCAGCCTGTCTTTTTTCAGCAGGCAATAGACTTCTATCTATTACTCTCTTGCATCTTTCTGTCTTGGTTACCAAGGCCTACAGTTTATTTTCTGGGGTTTCAAGAGAAAACGGTAGTAATTCTTTCTGAATGCCTCTGATAAACAGTAATAAATTATATGCTTCACTTAATTGTGTCTTTTCTTGGGTTATAAGCGAATACATTTTTTTCTTATCTCTTAGTGTAATCAGCATTTTATTTCTTTTTTCCATCAGAGATGACTAATTATGAATAAATGGGATGAGGAAGTGTCATTCTAAATAAAGTGTCAGTCAGAAGTAAGCCAGTCAAAGACAAAATTTCATAAGAAGTTCTTGTAATTGCCTGGTTCAAAACAGGAAGAAATCTGTGAGATGATTTGCTTTCACACAGGTTCCACACTTCGAATCCTGGGCATTCTCCTAAGTTAGTCAAGATTTCAGACAGTTCTGATCTTGAATCCTTTGTGTTGGAAAAGACATGGAAAAAAACCAAAACCAAAAGCAGTCAATGTATGTTACAACCTAAGGATTGCTTCCCAAACTATCTAGAAGTCTAAAAGAGATTTGGTTTGAGTCTGAAATTTTGCTTTTTCCAAAAAAACCCGACAAAATACCTTACATATCTGTATATATACCATTGAAAGTATTTCAACTTCAGATTTTCTAGAAAACAAAAAACCTACCAATCTCCCTCCCTTTACCCCCAACCATGTAATGTTGTATTGTTGGAAAACACTGAAGTATGTACTTCTCGTTCTGTTGTTCTTTGAGGAAAGTGAGATCTGTAGGGACAAAAATCAGCTTTTCCTTCACTTAGAAGTTGGTCTAATAAAAGTTATTACCACTTTCCTGAAAATCTTGTTCTCCCTAAAAAACCGATGGAACAACTATTATATTTTCCCTTTTATTTAATATGACTCAAATTTGGATGGACTAAATAATAATGTTACTGTTGCTTTTATAATAATTTAGAAAATTATTCAAAGAAAATTCGTCTCAGCTCTCTACATTCAGGAGAGGTTCTGGCTGAAATTAAACAGCATGAAGGGTGTTGAAGGCATCTGAATGGCAAGGGAAACCCAAAACAGTGGGGGAGAGATATGAAGTTCTCAGTCTAACTCCGAGCTATCCAGACAGCCATGCAGTGTGACCCACTGTGTGCCAAATACACACAGCAGCATGTGCAGCTTATCTCCACTGTGTGCAGAGCAGTCTATGAGCCAACTGGTTGATGTAGTGTAAGATGGAAAAGGACCCTGGGGAGAGGTGCAGAATCAAAATTACAGTTAAATAGCAATGCTTTTTTGCTGCTGACTGCATTCCTTCCGTCTGTTGTTGTTTCTGGCTTTTAATTTTAAATATAGTTGCATTAACTTCTGATGAGATAATAGTTGGTCCATCTCCAGATAGTTATTCTGGGATGATATCTTTTGTTTCTGAATAGTTGACTCAGAACTTTATTTTTTACAGGGGAATGTGAAGGATGGCAGATTACCAATTTGGTAACATGTATTTCAGTCCAAGCTCTGACTTTTGTCTTTATTGATATAATTACTGAACGAAACAAGGATTCAAATTACCCACAGCTTGTTATGGAGAGCTAAAGCATCCCTTGGTTTGGACTTTTTATCTTTCTCATTTTGCTTGAGGCTGTGATGTGAAGATGACAGAGGTCTTACATTAGATTAGCTAGACAGGCCCATATATACAACTCCCTCTAGAAGAAGACTGACTGTGCAGCTCAAACTTTTTTTTATTGTAAGTATATACACCCTTGGTCATCTTTTGTTATTTTTCATAATGTATCTATACTTTCTTTGCAAACCATATTTATATTTCCACAACAAATACAACTAAATGAAAGGAGATTTTGTGGGGGGAGGAAGCTGAAATTAAGTTTCAGTCAAAAAATATGGGCTGTACAGCCTTGTACTGTTATTTTGCCCACTTAACTTCGTCTATTTACAAGTTTACTTCCTTTTCTATTCTAGAACTCTAGGTGCCGTAAATAGGGAATGGATACAGAAAAAATACTCGTTAAAGAGCAGCTCCTCTCAGTTAATTGTTACTTGTTTATAGAATTTGATGAATTGCCCTTTGGATACAAAAATTTTAATAGTATTTATGACAGGAAAGGATAACTTATTTGCTTAAACTAGATATCTAAATTGTAGATATCTAAAGTTATAAAGAAAGATTTTTATTCAGGAAGACTGAAAACCTCTCACTTATGAAAGTTTTTTCTCTAAAATTGAAACAGAAATTCACTGTCTATAGTCACAACATCTTTTGCAACTTGGGTGGTATTTCCTGCCCATGTACGAATAGTACTACTTGCAGCTCTGGATGTGGAGGTCCAGACAGCTGTTGAATTTGAACACAGAGACCTGAAGCTCATTTTCTACCAAGCACGGTTAAATGACATCAGCCTTCTGGTTCCTACCAATTTGGATTCAAAGGAGTTTGAAGTCAAAGTACTTATACTACACTATTAAGTTCTTGGGCCTTCCTGTTCCTCAGCCACATAATTTATTTACTTATTCATTGTGGATACCAAATTAGATGGGTTATGTTCCTGGATAGTTGTAAAATATGCGATCAACTGTTAAAGGAATTCCTTACCTGAAAACCAAACCAGATATTAATTAAACTCCTGGGAGACAAACCCTAACCTCCCCATCTGCTGCTAGCAGGAATCTCTGCACCCCATATGCTTCCATGGTACTACATCCAGTCAGGCTATGGGCTTTCCTACCAGTAGCTATCACAACAAGGCCAGCTTTTCTTCTCCTAGGGGAAGGCTAATAAATAGAAAACCAGTCATTAAAATCCATGTGTTCTACCAATGAAAATGTGTGCTAAAGTCTGGCCTTTAATTTTCCAAGGAGAGTTTTGCACCCCAGCTATAAATTCCAGAGTGGCAGTTGTTGGTTGTAGAACATTTCCAAATCACCTATCTGGAGCAAGGCCAGCCTTTAATTTCTTTTCCTCCTTATGGGTGGTGAACTTTGGAGATAGAAACTCCATCTCCAAAAACACAAGGCTGTAGGTTCAAATATTGCATTCAAGACTTCCAATTTTATTTTTCATGTGCTTGTTACGGTTTAAATTTTGTAAAATATTTGAAGCAAAAAGGCAGTATTGGTCTGTCTGCAACATCATCAGAGGGAAGGCAAAGGTGCACAGATACAAGTTAAAAATAAGGAGAATGGACAATGGCAACTTCTAAAAAAATTAAACTGCTGGATTGAATATGTATATGTGTGGAAGCTCATTAAAAAGTTTCCTTCAGGAAAAAAGGATATCACCCATTCTCAATGGCATAAATAGTCTATTTTTAGCACCTTCTCTGACCAAAGTAATGTCCTGTAGCATTTGACCTATCTACTAGGGGAAGAGGCACTTTAAGCAAGTGATCTAACCACTTAAAGACAAGACTGAGCAGCAGGGAAGGGGAGACCTTTTTCTGAAGGGTTAACTACCTGTCTGTAAAACATGAATATGCAGACAATGCTCCCATTACATTTCTAATCTAATTTCTTGCCTACTTCAGCATATGGAAGGATACTCACCTGTTGAAAGAGACTCCTTTGCCATGGCCCACAGAGATGTTGATTTTTAAAATATTTTTTTCCTCATGTTTTTCTTGCTGCTTCAAATTTTGTGCATCTCCCAAATAGTTTCCAAGTCTAATTAAAAGAAAGGTCTGGTATAACATGAAAGATATTTTAATCTTTACATTTCATTACAAAGGAAATGCAACAATCAAAAAAAAAAAAAGGTCTGAAGTAGATTACAGAAGATTAATCAACAACTACACAAAAAGCTGTCATCTAACAGTGGCTGAAGTCTAGATTTTAACAAGCATTAAATAAAAACTTTTCACAAGCATTTCCTTGAATAAAACTTTCATCTACTTGAAAACCTTTATTCACTTTCATGTGTAAAATATTTACAGAAATGTTAATTTCAGAAATCTTTTCTTGTTTGGAGGTTATCTAGTCATGGAGCAAAAACATATTACTGGGGTGACACAATTCTCTGTTCAAACAGTGAGTTACTGCCAGCAATATTTAAATCATTCATGAGCCAAACAGAAGTTGAAATTTGTTTCCATAAAGTTTTGACATAAATTTATGAATGATGAAGTAACTCACTCTGATCAAAGGTAGATAAAGATCATCCAAGCTGCTGTAAAATTATGCCTGTGATTAGGGAAAGGAAAAACCAACAGCAACTGCAAGAGTAAAGTTTAATACTTGTTGGAAATTTTAATTCCTGACTGCTAATCTCCCACTTAAAGGATACACATAGTTAGGATCACATATAGGATAACACATTCAGGACACTTGCAAGTTCTCACATGAATCAAGATTGATCCTGAAAATAGTTTACTTATTTTATATCATTTTTCTAATAGGAAACTCCTCAGAACCTCAATACAGAGGCAGTTAAAAATTTATTGGCTTTTGGCCTAAATGTATTTATGGCCAGTATCACTCATTTCTTCACTTTCTAACATTGCCTGCTAGAACTCTTTCCTATGGGACCAATAATATGCACTCTTCCCTCCATTTTACTGGAAAAAAATTCTAAATGCCTTTAAACATTTTGTGGAACCAAGTCTGTCTTGCATCTACGAACTACTTCAAGAGAAAACATTGCAACAAACATTAATTAGCCTCCCCTAGGTGAATAACAACTAAACAGACACCAACATGGATGGGGCAATTATACCAAATGCACTGTTGCTGTCACATGATTGAGACTACACACCACAATTAGACTGCAGCATAGGAGGCTAATGCCCCCTTAGCTGTCTTGATAAATCCAGGTCTTGTCACCTCTACCAGTGACAAAGTAGTGTAACACTACAATTTGTTAAACTCCTGACCTTTCCTAAGGATGCTAAAGTACTTTTGTGATGTCCAAACCATTTAGAATGAACAGAAATGGGGTGATCAATCAGCTTAAATAGACCATGCAGCAGCCTCAAGTTAGTAATGTTGCCCACCAAAGATTACCTTGACTTAGAAATGATGTGTGAACAGGCTACTGCCCATCCCTCTGAGACCTTCTTTGCCATAGGTCACACCTATGCATTTTTTAAAATCTAGTAAATAGTTCTGACTATTACTTTCATTGATACATAACAACCTGATGAATTGAGAAGTTAGAGGGTAGGAGTAACAATGAAAAGTGACACAGATAATTTCCCTGTTCGTCAGGAGGATGTGAAATAATTACAACTCAGCTACTGAGTGAGTGTTCATGCAAGGCTGTATTTCATAGACCTACTTTGGCAGGACAGTACTTGGGACAAACCACGTTGTATGTAAGAACCAGGTACTGCTCACAGTCTTTAAGTAAAATTGGTTCATTTTGGCACTGTCAGAAGGCAGCTTCAGAGGCTTCTACATGAGTTGACTTTTTTTTCTCTTAGAGTAGATTCTTTAACTGTCTGGTCAAAGCAAGACTCACTTGCATTGGACTGTACTAATAAAATACCATCTTGATACCATTCCTGCAAATATATAATTACTATCAGATATATTTTCCATAGTGCTATTAAAGTTCTTTCAAGTAGCCAGACAGTTAATGAAAGATAACAAAATCAGGTGCTGTTTTCTTGTATATTCCTTTGATTAATATGATCTCAATGATCTCACATAATCAAATCCTTTGAACAAAATTTTATATGAAATTTGCATCTATGCAATGCTCATAAATCAAAATAGTTTTCTGAAGTGGTTTAATGTGTGAAAACTAATTTAATGTTGAACTTCTTTTCCCCTTCATTAAAAATGGAGGGGCAGTGGGCTTTGACATCAAAAATATTCACATATATAACATAAAATTGAATATAAACCCAGAAATTACAAAAACATGAATGGTTTTCATCATATTATATGAGCATTCACATCATAGAATCATAGAATGGTTTGGGTTGGAAGGGACCTTGAAGATCATCTAGTTCCAACCCCCCTGCCATGGGCAGGGACACCTTCCACTAGATCAGGTTGCTCAAAGGCCTTGAACACTTCCAAGGATGGGGCATCCACAACTTCTCTGGGAAACGTCTTCCAGTGTCTCACCAGCCTCACAGTAAAGAATTTCTTCCTTACGACTAATCTGAATCTACCCTCTTTCAGTTTAAAACTGTTACCCCTCATCCTATCACTAAACTGCCTGATAAAGAGCCCCTCCCCATCTTTCCTGTAGGCCCACGTTAGCTACTGGAAGGCTGCTATAAGGTCTTCCTGGAGCCTTCTCTTCTCCGGGCTAAACTCAATTCTCCCAGACTGTTCTCATACAGGAGGTGCTCCAGCTCCCTGATCATCTTTGTGGCCCTACCCTGGACCTGCTTGAGCTCTTCACTGTGCTGATGAAGGGCAGAAGGAGAAGAGCTGTATACAGATCTGCTTGCAGTATGAATTTGCTCAAGGATTCAAACCCAGATTTCCCACCAATCAGGAGAAAAATACGACCACTAGATAACTGTGTTAAGGCTCCTCCAGCCACTGCTTCTGCAACACTCAGTCTGGAAGAATATATAAATGTGATCTGGATTGAGGGAGACTAATATTGGACTTTGCCTTCTGGTAATGAGTTCACTTTCTGAGGAGAGACAGAGGCATTAGCCTTGCCGTCTTATTTCTTTGTCTGTCTTTCATCCCACTCTATCACCGCTCATCTCTTCATCTACCGCTGTATGTTGAGAAACAAATCTCAAAAAACAGAGGAGAGAAATGTTGTTCTGCTTCAACCTGATCACAAAAAAAGTATTGGCAAAGTAAGGGTGTCATGCAGCCATGGGACAGGAGGTCATCCCCACTGGATGAAGTTGGCAAATTTGTCCATGAAATTTCCTCTTTCTTTCAGTTTGCTTTCCGTTTTCCTTTCCATAGATGGAAAACCAAACTGGCAGCTAGTAGAGAAGATGGTAGCTGACAGAAGCACATCAAAACATTTTAAAACTTCCACCCAGCTTTCTCTGTACATCTAATAATCACTTTCTCCAGTCCAGAGAAGCTGGTAAATAAAACATTAACACTTACTAGATCTTACATCTCTGCAGTGAAAACCAGAATTAAACAGAAATAATGAAAACTCAGAAAACACGAAGATTTGTCAACAAAAGTTTGCCTTTGCACTCCTTT
The DNA here is from genome assembly GCA_035590195.1 of Aviceda cuculoides. Classification (NCBI taxonomy): domain Eukaryota; kingdom Metazoa; phylum Chordata; class Aves; order Accipitriformes; family Accipitridae; genus Aviceda; species Aviceda cuculoides. The sequence continues at coordinate 1,594,242 of JAVJGG010000040.1, forward strand.
TCTATCTAATTTTGGCTTCCAAGGAAACAGGAGGAACGAGTAACTGGTGGATAGAGTTTGACCAAAGCAGCTTTACTTATTTGAATGTGTAGATGATGGCAGTGTAGCACGCACTGGAACAGTCCCAAAAGAGAAGTGTCATGAGTCTTGTACTAATTTAAAATTACAAATTACTCGTAGCTGGTAACTTACCCAATTTAATCACAAGAAGCTAAAAACAGAGCACAAATTGCTGGAGCTATCTACAGCTATACTCAGGATCGTCAGTCAAAAATGCATTTCACAGATGCGTGTTGTTTGCTTAACATAAACTCTTATTGACCACTTTGCATTGCCACGTGTATTTTCTTTTGATTTACACAATATAAGCATTTTGGAATGATATGTACACACATATACACACACCCCGAGAAAACCTCAGTGCATCTATATTCTTTTGTTTGGGATTTTGTTTTGGGATAGGATTAAATAAATGGTGATCATTAATGAATTATTCCATAAATGCATTACAAATCCATTTCCTATTTCTCGTCTATAGGTAATTACACTTGTGGTCTTATCTCTGTCAAATCCAAGGAATTTAGTCTGAAACCAAGATCTTGTCAGAAAAGTCTCATTAGACACATGCTGATGTGCTGCTCCTCTACGAGCAGCTGGTTTATGCAGACTCCCTTTCTGAATCTGTTTTTCAGAGAGGGGTGGCTGGACTTATGAGTAGGGTCATTGTGGAAATTAGGAAACCTAGTGTCCTTTATCAACTCAGCCTCACCTAGGAGTTGTCATTTCCTTTTATGAATGTCCCAGTTTCTTGAGTTATATTATAGGAGTAAGAACAATCACCTGCTTCATAGTGGTGTTACTCAAACTCCATATATGATTTTTAGTATAATAATAAGTATACACTATCAAGTGTACGTCCTTTTTTAAGTCGTCTACACATCCTCGACAAAAGCACCTGCATAAGCATGGCAAAATAAGATTTGCATGAGGCATTCAGTACTGCAGAGCCTGATACCTGGGCAAGATTATCCCTATGCACTATAGACACATAAACAGAAGACAGGCTACACTGAGGGATCTCAACGCCAACAGCAAGCCTTGCACAGCTCTCAAGCAGACTTGCTTTCGTACCCAAATCAATGATCATGTAATAAACACAAAAAACCATCATTGTTGCTATTGTTTGTAGACAATACCAAGCTTGGCCGATTATGAAAAGGCAGGAGCAGGATTAATGGAGAGGCTGGAAGAGATTGTATTTCTTCCATGACCCATCAACTAATGCTGACGTAGAGCAATTTCCTGAATACAACTGGGAAGTAGCCACATCACTGTTCCCTTTCCTTATTCATATGATAGATGTATCTAGCTCTGGACTCTGAGAAATTAGGATCACTGGCTAAGGTGGAACTGAGTAAAGCAACAGATCTTCCAATACAGCCAAACACAGCTATATGACCAGAAATTAAGGAGTTGATGTCTAGGCAATGTGAGCCTTGTACCCATGGTATCAGCAGATCTGCATAGGCTTTCAGGAGAATAATACCCTGCAGTCCATAGATTGGGATATATACTGGGAGGTGATTTCATTTCCACATCTGGCCAGATGTATATTTTAACACTCTGTACAGAGAAAGAGCCAGGTTTGAGGGGTGGAAAAAATAGCACCATTAGAAGTGCAAAGTGCATTACTTCTAGCTTATCAAAAAATAGGAATCAAAGTGTTTTGATTAGAGAAAATAAGAAAATTCATGCAGAGGAAATATTGGATACAATGGCACTCCTTAGATTGGAGAAGGAATGCAGATCAAAACCCAATGGCTGGAAGCTAAATCCACACCATTTCCTCCTATTAGAAGTTAGTCATCATTTTTTGTAAGGCTGAAAATGATTAGACTATAGCAAATTCCCTGCAGGAAATTATGTATTCTCCATTTGTCACATCAAACTTTGATGCCATTTCAGTCAAACACAGATAAGTGGAGTCAATATAGGGCTGTCAGGGTGAATTCTAATGGTAAAATAGTCTTTTCATTAGTGGTTTACGCTGAGCTTGATTCATGATAATAATGAAATTCACTGAAAATGTTTCCAGTTTCAGGAGTAAATGCTAACTTTCTTCTTTGCAGACAATATCCCAAAATACAGTTTTAAGAGGTTTATGTATTATTTGTGTCTGGGCAGAGGGTATTGCTTTCTATAATGAAACATCAGTTTCTTACATGAGGAAGGAAAACAGTTTTCTGACAACCCTTTTGTCTTGTACTGACTGTTCAAAACCAGAATATTATACACTACTCCAATGCCACACAACAGTCCCTCTGCCCTAGAATAAAGGCATCCAGTGACCACACTGTCAAACACAAGGCAAGTAAGTCATCCACAATGCAAGCTCCTATGCAATTTTTTTGTCTCATGATTTATCAGTTTAAGTGGCTTGTTCTTCCTTTGTGGTTCATTTTTAGTCATCCAATTCACTCAGACTCTCTAACTTGACCTTCTTAAGATTTCTCACCCCTGCAGTAAGGGTGCAGGAACATCATTTTCCCATGGCTCATAGGAGAGAGCTGAAGAATGAGAAAACTGCAGGTGATGCATATATCTGTCAGATGGCAGCAGTGAATGTTTATAAATCTTTATGAATTTAGAATACCCATTTCTTGTTCCATTAGAGAGTGACAATTTAAAGATTTCTGGATTACAACGAGACTAGTGATGTGTATCTGGACCCTGCTGACACACATCTCCTATTACATGGTGGTTGACTGTATATAAAAAATTAACTGCTCAGTGCCAACACTTTCTGCAACAGCTGCTGAAGGAAAATCAGTGATGGGTAAAGGACTCTTCTATGATTTCCATCAGATAATTTAGAGATAGAAAGTACCTGGATTTCTTCAATGGCATGGTGTATATTTTTGTTCTTGTTATGCAAACACAGATAATATCATTAAAGCTCCACTAAACCTGATAATAATATGCATCACTTTTCCAGTAAGAATTTCTAAGCTTGTCCAACAAAGCTTTTCCAGATACCTTTAACAGAGACAGAATGCATTTTAGGCTTGCTTGGGCCAAAATATTCCCTATTAATTTCTCCTAGGGGAAATAAATGGTAGAGGTTCATGTCAAACCACTGCAAGATTTATAGCTGGAAGTCTCAAAGGACCAAAATGATGTATTGGATTTCTGGAACCACCTATAGTAACCTGGAATGACCTATATGTTGTATTATTGGAATAGTAATGTGTGTGTATATAAATTACTGATGTGAATGAGCAGTAAGTGTATTGCATACATATCCACCAATAGGACTAAAATATATATCCATCATTATGACCAAAATGAGAAATTGGTCCATACTGTTTAGGTTTTTCCAAGTGCTCAGTGAGAACCAATGAATACTTCCAGCAAAATTTGCTGAATGAGCTCTGAAACTCAATTTTTATAAAAACTTATACTGGAGTTTAATGCACCAGATGGACCGCAACATGGAATAAATTAGGGGAAGATCATTGTTAGCAAGGATTATAAAAAACAGCATAAAGGAAGCTGCTATGCAAAATAGGGTAGAAAAAAGAAAGAAACATATGAATGACAACCCAGCAACTTGCTTAAGTTGAGTCTTCTAGCTCAACTCAACTAATTCAAGTTTCATTAAAATGCATCCGCTTAATGTTAGGCTTTTTGTCTTAGTATAAGGAAAGAAATGTCTAAAATTGGACTTGAAGAATGATCACCATACCTGTGATTTACTTTGCAGTTTCTGACTGTCCTGCCATACTCATCTTGTTAGGAATATACACAAGGAAGCATCTGGACAGACTTTGTTTCTGGAGGAGAGCTGAGAAGTGATCCTAAAACAAAAGGCAAAGTTAAGTTGTTTTTTTCTTTTCCCACATCATGTTTATTTTCATTTGTTTCAGAGAAAATATTTCTCAGATTACATGAATGTGACAGTAACACTGCCAGAATATCTATCTTCATAGCTATTGTTGTAAGACCATTGGAGAAAGTCACAATTTCTCTCTCACATAGCTGAGGAGGCAGATCAGGCAAAAAAAAAATAGTCAGGTAAGGGATGGATGAGGTCTATCTGGCTGAGTTGTCACCTAAATGGAGTAAGTCCATAACAAGAAAAAGAAGGATGCCTTTTGTATTATGAGCCATGCTACCTGCTAGTGCATGCATCCCAGTGCGCAATTACAGTCTACAGTACAACTGACATTTCTCAGAGGTAAGAAAACGTGACTTGGGCTCATTTGAAATATAAAAAACTGGACAAAGTGAGTGTCCTTCAACGGTTTTTAGGGTCTAATTCCTACTTATTTCAGGCTCAGATACCTCACACTCATTTTCAGGCACCTAACTAAGGCAGTTCAGCTAAAAGAGTAGCTGCTGTAGGTCCCCTCCATGGGTAAGAAGGAGTTATAGACACTATGTTGATTCACTTCATCTTCACTTCTCTCCAGTGATACAAGAGAGCTGGAGGTGACCAAGTTAATTACAGGCTCCTATTTAACATCTAACATCTAATATTATGCCTTAAGGCGGTGAGTCCTGGCCCTTCATGAGGACCTGGAGCAAAACAACCAGCTGAAGTCAGCACTAGCAGCCAGGAACGGAGTCCGTGCCCTGCCTGGATGCTCTGACCATTGGAACATTCCCAGTTTTTAGTACAACAGGGGGACAAAGCCACCAGGGCCAGTCCCCACAACCCATCAGATTCCTCCCATTCAGTGAATTTACATTTCAGCATAAACTTTTCCCACTGGCAGGTTGTATGTAGGACTTCGCTGCCACGAAAGACTCCGCTCAAAGGCTGAAAACGACTAAAACCTGAAGTTGCTTTTCTTTGCTTCTGAATTGTCATCAGTCAAATTTTGGGTGAATTCATCTCTGAGGCTGATAGTAATTTAACAGCACTATGAACAGCATTCCCCAGTATCCTAGTACCCACCTTATGCTTCCCCAGATGCTGTTGGCTCCTCTATGCAGACTGCCAGGTGCTGTGACTTCACCAGCTACCTCACCACTCACTGCTGTTTGCCCCTTAGGTTTGATCACTCACTTTTGCTTGCATCAAAACAAAACATTTATTGTCACATCCATTTAAAAAAAAAAAAAAAGAAGAAAGAACTGACAGGCACTACCTGGATGTTTGTTTTGCTGGTTATGCAGCATTATACAGCCATCTGCTTCAAAGGTGAAGAAAGGAGAGGCATCTCTGTTAGCTGTTATTAGCAGATTTGTCATCAACTGCAAGCTCCTTGCGGAGGTCTCAGTAGGAGACCATTCAAATAAATATCTGTCAGGACACCAAAATGTCTCTTTGAAATTGACATAACTGTGTGCATCGGCTTTGCACAGATCCCTCTTCAGACAAATTGTACAATAGCTTTATTCATCTGTGGGTTTTCTGCAGTGCTCTGCAGGACTCTAACAGCTGGCTCTCTGCACCTCTTCCATACACAGGTTTTAAGAGCAGAGGAATCATTGTCACATCGAGTCTGACCTAAGTACAGACGAAGTGCTACTATCTAAACCATACAGTTTTATTCAAATATTGTCACACTAGTTTTGTTTAATGTCTTTATCAATGATCTGCATAAGGGGATCAAATGCACCCTCAGTAAATTTGCAGATGACACCAAGTTGGGCAGAAGTGTTGATCTGCTCGAGGGTAGGAAGGCTCTACAGAGGGATTTAGACACGCTGGATCAATGAGCTGAGGCCAACTGTATAAGATTCAACAAGGCTAAGAACTGGGTCCTGCACTTGGGTCACAACAACCCCACGCAGCGCTACAGGCTTGGGGAAGAGTGGCTGGAAAGCTGCCCGG
>JAVJGG010000040.1:1600183-1616955 GCA_035590195.1 Aviceda cuculoides
ATCTAGTTCCAACCCCCCTGCCATGGGCAGGGACACCTTCCACTAGACCAGGTTGCTCAAAGCCCCATCCAACCTGGACTTGAACACTTCCAGGGATGGGGCATCCACAGCATCTCTGGGCAACCTCTTCCAGTGCCTCACCACCCTCACAGTGAGGAACTTCTTCCTTACATCTAATCTAAATCTACCTTCTTTCACTTTAAAGCCATTACCCCTTGTCCTATCACTGCATGCCCTTGTAAAAAATCCCTCTCTGGCTTTCCTGTAGGCCCCTTTAGATACTGGAAGGCTGCTATAAGGTCTCTCCGGAGCCTTCTCTTCTCCAGGCTGAACAACCCCAACTCAGCCTGTCTTCATAAGAGGGATGCTCCAGCCTTCAAATAATAGTCTACTGGTTTAACATCTTTCCCTCTTATTTATGAAAAGATAACAATTTCCTTCTAGCCAGTCATTTTCAAGTATTCTGACAACTAAAAAGAATACATTTTTGTTATCAAAATTCTTGTAGACAGTGTTGGTATATATACTTTATTAAGCTGAGATTGGGTGGATACATACAAAAGCATTGTTACTGTCACTACGCGGTTTCTGCAATTACTCACAGACAGGGATCTGGAAGCTGCCTTCCAGAAGCATTACTGCCAGTAAAATTCAAATTCAATAGAAAATGAAAGTCCAAAGGGTGAGAGTATCACTAAGAAAACCATGTAAAAACCTCTTTTGGGTAGTACAAACTACATAAAAATAATGAATAGTGTAGGACATGTAGGCTTGTAGCCTTTAGTGTTAATGGAGCAGAGCAGGGGAGAGTAAAAACTTAACACACCTCTCCTAATAGTAGAAGACACATAGGAAATGTCTCAGAAAGCAGTGAATAGTGACATATACTGTATACTTTTGCAGTACGTCAGATTTCCACCCCGAAAACAATCTTCTAGAAACAGAAGTAGATATTATTGTATTTCAGAATAGTGAAAAAGAATCAGTCATGATGTGATTTATGTTCAAACTTCTCCCCTTATTAATATACAGACAAATCTCAAGAGAGACAAAAAGACATCCTCCCCTGAAGAACATTAAAAATCAGTCTCTGGTATGGGGGACTGCAATTAAGTCCTTGCTGAGTCAGACAAATCAAATATTTCAAAAATATTATTGCCTTCCAGGCTACCAACTAAACTGTCTAATCTGGACTGGATTGTGTTTTCCTATTAATTTTAGACCAATAAACCCCATACCTTTCAAAAGAGTCATGGCACTTCCTGCAAAGAAAGGTGTCTTTGAGGAATCAGCATTTCTGAGAGCAAAATATCTTGTCTCAAACAACTTCACTTATTAGTTGATCTCCCTTAATAATTATTTATTTCAATCACTTTACAATAGAGTTTTCTTTGGGGGTTTGTGTTTTTGTTTTTGTTTTTGTTTTTCCATAGTGCATAATAAAGTAGTTCTCCACTAAATTAGGAGAAAATATCTTTAAAATTTTGGGTATTAAAGTTAAAAGACTAGATAGACCATTAGACTTTTCTGCCATGCTAGCACCTTTTGTAGTGATAAAACCTTAAGCTGATTTTGGTAGAAACAATACAATACATAATAAAACCGTGAAGCTTGCAAGGTAATCAACTTTGATTACTTTGTTCCATCAGGTTTGCTCTATGCAGCATTACACTGCTCACTTATCTGCTCTGAGAGGAGGACTCCACAAAAAGAGAGAACTGACAAACAAAAACCAATATACATCTTGCATTGAAAAAAAGCAATTCCCAGAAACAGGTCTCCATTAAGGCAAAAGAAGACAGTCAAAAGACTGTGAGAGTGAAAATTAAATTTATAATTTAAGGAAAGGAGGTAAAGAAAGTTGAAAGAAGCAAGAAAGTAAATAGCAATAAAAAGAAAACTGTGATGAAAATTAAAAAATAGGAAAAGTCAATGTATTTTTCTGTAGTTTGTATGGAAACTGCATTTATCTCAATGGTTCTGGACTCAGCTCTGCTCCAGGGAAGGTCTCACTGCACACTATCCCTCAATCTCTTCACCCATCACTAAATACAGATTTTCAAAGGAAAAGAAATAACAGATTGCCTCCTCGAGGGCCCTGAAATGAAGGAGATGAATCTATATGCTTTTCCTCCTGTGTAGTGGTTTGCGTGCTGATTGAAGGAGACATGAGGAAATTGGACCAAATGGTGGTGTTAAATCCATTAGCAAAATGACATGCCCTTGTGAAGAAAAAAAAAGCAAAACAGAACTTCAACAGTTTGCACAACGAAAAAACATACAACTAGGACACTTAACTCCTTGGTGAGTTATTATCCTACTAAGTATTTGTTTAAAGTTTCACCATATGTAGAGACTTGGCACATGCTACAACTTGTGTTCTGAAGGTATTTAGCAGGCGTACTCTTAAAACACCTTATAATTGGAACATTACCTATTTGATAAATAGAGCTGATTTAAAAGAAAAAAAAAAGCTATATTCTTTGACATGGATTTCTTTGTGAGCCACAGTATCTTAAATGTATAGCATGTGATCATTTTCAATAGAAGAGATATTAAGGCACAGAAACTACTTCAACAGACCTCATTATTGAAAGAAATTTAAAGAAAGACCTGAATGTCTCAGTGCATATATCTCCAGAATTACATACAAAATGATAGAAATCTATTTCTAGAATTAAAAGATACAGTTGCTGAGGTGGGAAGAGACTCAAAGATACTACAGATTGCCTCACAGTGGCTTATTTTCTCCAAAGCAGGAAATGTTCAGTGCTTGAGTGTATCAGCCACAGGGAAACATCACCCTGACTCTGACGTCAGATTTGAAACTGCAGCGCTGAAGTCGGAGCAGGACAGATACTCTGTGGTGTGCTCCACAGTCTGTGACCTTTTGTAAGTAGTTAGTGGAACCCTGTCTGCTTGCTAAGCTGCGAGCTGGTGCATACCTGTGTGCTGCTGGTCCCTTGGGGAGGGGGCTGCACATATTGACACCAAGGGAGTCACTAACAGTGGGCTGTACAAAGGGACCCCGTAGTCTGGGCTTTAAGGGTGGTAAAGTTGCTGTGGGTTCTGTGCATACCCTCTAGCAGCCCTGCAATATGAACATTGTCAAAGAGAGCTACACAATAAATGAATTTTGGAAAAAAAATTACTTAGGATCTAGGAGCAAGAGAGAATAAAAAGCTTTTGGGGTCAGGGCAGGGAGAGGTTAAAAAGTAAGAACAGAGCATAAAGATGGTATCACCAGCATTCTTTAAAAGGGGTTGCCTCATCCGGCAAGTAAAGGTAGCTCTACCACTTTGTGACTGGCAGACTGACTCATGGTCCCCAAAGGACCCTTGCTGTGGTCTTTTCCACTGTAACTGCATTAACCTGCTCTCATTACTGCTGCAATGGAAAGAGGCCTTGGTGCTTGACCACAATATCCACTCCTGTGATCTCTCTTGGTCACCACACTGTCAGTCGAAGAGCCCTGTGTAACCCACACCGTCGCAAGACACCGCAGCATGGCTGCGGCTGGTGCCTTGAGCGGCTGGTGTGGCGAGGAGAACTGCAGCTGCTACAGACGCTCTTGCAATGTAAGCAGTAGGGATGTGTTGCTGAAGAGCTCCTCAGGCTTGCTGGAAACCAAATCCAGCTTTGGTCAGAGTGAGGGACAGGAGATTTGCTATTTTTCTGGCTGATGCTCTAGCACGCTGACAATTTTTTTTGGTGTTTTTTGTTTGTTTGTTTGTTTTTGTTTGTTTGTTTGGGGTTTTTGTTTTGGTTTGGTTTTTTTGTTTTTTTTTTTTTTTTAGAATTATGCTTGGGTACTTTAGTTAGCATTTTTGAGGGATTTGAGGTTATTTTCAACAGTGTCTCCAGAAAATACACCTTGTTCAGTTGTGCTATCCTTCCGCCTGTCTGTCCTTCACTAACAGTTTCATATCTTACTGCCACTTGACAGAGGCTTCACAAAGAATTTGAGTCCCTATGAATTTAGTGAAAAAAGGTAACCATGTAAAAGAAGAGATATTTCCTCTCTCACTGATGGAAAGGTTCCACTAAATAACATTATTGTAAGATACCAGAGAATTCATATAAGAGAAAGATTTTATAAATGAAAGCCCCAGAAAGGACACCGCTTAACTTCAGCTGATCTTGGAGCTACCTGTTATGTGAGAAATTCTGGTTTGCAGTTAGGTCACGGTGTTGTAGAGAGAAGCAGAGGCATTACATTTTGCATGATTCCTCTAGAACTTGATACTTGACTGGACTGCACTTTTTGGCAACTAGCAGTGTAAATGATCTCCTAACATGAGCTCACCCCATGCTGTCTCAGTCTTGTTACTAGCAATTGCCATTAAAGGGAATAAGGTGATTGCTGAGGCTGAGTGCAATGTGCTGTAAAACATTCTTGTTATTACAATGTTGGTTTTGAGGTTGCAGCTTAAGTCTTTGGCAGCACGCCTTATGTGCATAAACAAAATGTAGTATTCCTAGAAAACACAGAATGTCTGCTGTCAGAATCAGCTTATCAATACATGAACAAAAATCAGGTAGGCATATTTCAAAAGCAAACTCTCATCTATTGTACAGTAACACTGCAGTATCTCACAGAATCTGTGAAATAGCATAGCTGACAAAAAGAGGGGCTTCATACAATGAAAATGAGGTGTATTTCATTGCATTTACTATTTTCTAGTAAAGAGTATTATGTGGTAGAGGTATGATTGTGCATAGGGACTGTGGAGAAGGTGATCTACACATGCCAGACTGCCCTGCAGTAACTTGTTTATGCATCCACATCTAAAACATATAATAACTGATGCTAGAAAAAGAGCAATGCTAGCTGAAAAGAGCTACGTACTTAGAAAGTTTTACAGCATCTATCAAAGACTCACCAAGACTGAATCTTCCAGGTCATTCTTTCAGTTCAAAAATGTTCTTTCATATTATATAGCCCTCGTACCTGTAGCACCAAAGGGAGTAAGCATATTGCTTCTCTTTGCAGAGAGTGTATGATGATTTTGTTTTCCTACACAAGCACAGTTAATTTTACTATAGCAATTTATTGTCGCCTTGCCTGTTGTGTGAATTCTGTCTTGGAGGCTTGGCATGCTCCACAGATCATCTGTACTGAGAAGCTTTTGTATACAGGAGATTAAGCTGGTGAGTCATGAATTATAGTCTCTCTCACTCACTCCCAGTGTGATATGATTTCCAATTTTATCCAGAAAGTACGGTTCGAGTTGGAAGAAGAAATGCAAAAATGCATTCAAAAGGTGAGAAAATATCTTCTTTATATCAAGTTAGACAGTGGCTGTAATTTCAGAAGAAAATAAAGAAATTACTACAGAAAGATTCAAAACCCTGTGGCAATACCCATGTGTATAGCACCATACAATTCCAAGCCTTTAATACCAGCTGAGGCAGATTTGAAGCACAGTGCAAGCATTTAATGCATGCTGTTTTCAGTTAGGCTTAAGAAGCCCATTAATATATTAAAAAAACCGATAGGTTTTCCTTAGCTATCATAAACCCTCCTGACATATCATATCAATGAAACTTGTGGTAGTCCAGTGAACTTCATGCAGATGAAGCAGGTAGTACAGTACTCAGCCTCCACTAAGGAGATGCTTTATTGATATTTGGCAGTGTAGGTAGCATGCCAAGCAGCATCAGTCTGAATTTTTCTCAAGTCAAGTGAATCTCCAGTAGAACCATGAGAATTTTACCTTTGCAACACACACATGCACACACCCTACCCGCCCCACGCCCCCGACCCCAAGACAGAAGTATGCAGATGGTTACAATTTTCTTATTGTCTGAAATTTGTGTCAGGCAGCTGTATTACAATAGTTTTCCAGGGTCTGGAGATAATTTATCAACTGAACTTCAAAGCAATCTTTGGACTTTTAATTCTGCTTGCTACTAAGCAGACAAATATGTAACAGTTTAAATGTAAAATTTTCCCTTTAAATAAAGATCACACTGCTTTGAATCAATACAGTTTCTGAAATTAGCCTTAATTTCTACCTTCTTGGTTTTTTAATCCTCTCACACATGCATGCATTCAGTAAAGTTCCTTAAGTTTGCACATATTTTATTATTAGAGGGAACTGAGTTATAGAGAGGTCAGCTGAAGCCAACTGTTGGGATGTTTTAAGGCTAGATTGCACCATTTTAGTCACCTTGTTGAGAAACAGTGTGCTTGCCATGCCAAAGAGGGGTCATATGCTCCCGGAGGAAAGAAACCTCTCTCCAAGCTGGTACTTTTTTAATTCTTCATTGAGCCAGTTCATAACAACACATGCAGCAATCCTGCACTTTTCTGGTATCAGTTTGGCTTGCGAACAGTAAGATAGTATATGTCTCTTACCAAAAATGGACCTTGTTTTAGACTACCTGTTTTCAAAGCTTTTTCTGAAGCCATAATATTTAGAAATCCAATTAATTACTTCAGTGAGAAACGTTAGGCCTTCCAATGAGTATTCCAAGTGCTGTTTGAAATGCTGATATTTTACACCTGGTGGTCTCCTGTGACCTGCTACTTTTAAAGGTTGCCACCTCACTCTTTGCATTGTGTGTGTGTGCGCGTGTGCATGTGTTTTCAAAAAAACACCATTTAATATAGCTGCACAGATGATGTATTTAAAGGGAAGAGGGGGAGTAGGGAGTACTTTCTTGCGGAGGGAGTAGCAAGAAAATGAGTTTGCAAGCTAAACGACAGGATTTGCAGTCCCCTTGTTTTAGGTCACAAACAGGATATAAGTTTGTTATCTTGCTTTTTAGATATACATGCCTGTCTGTCTTTGAAAAGCTCAGCCCTGTGACTTTCCATTTATAGCTGACAATCATTAATGATTGACTGGTTAATTTTCCATCCAGCCTTAGAAAAGTTATTTAAGCTTTCAGGATATTTTATACATTTGAGTATATTTATGTGAACAAATGTTCTCACAGAAAAGAGTAGTTTTGTCTCAAACACTGTCTGTGTATGTTTAGGAAGTCAAATATGTGTTATTAAGGCTTCATGACTTTGTGGTAAATGTGATTGAATTAATTTCTCCAAACATATCCCAAATCTACTGGATTAGAATATGCTTTGGATTAACTGAATACAAAGCATATACAGACAGCAAATACAGACAACTGAAACAGTCTATGCAGGTTTATATGTTCCAGGTTTGCCCCATGCAGTTCTTAGTCTAACCCCCAGAGCTTTCATCATTTTGTAGCTGCTCTTAATAGTGATCATATAAGTATACATGTCTTGGAGATAGATAGTCAAATTAGCTGACCTAATTAACTGAAAGCCACGGATGAAGTCCATACCTGCCTACTCCTACTGACAATTGAATAGATTCTAGCAGATTAATTTTTGTTCCCAGTATAAATGAGAAAATATAATACGTTGATATCAAAGTAATGTTGCATGTAACTTTTTAATATGCAGTAGCACAGAGGTTGGGTGATTGTCATAGCTCAAGGAGTGAGGTTTTAATACAATTCTTCGGCACAAGCTAGCCACCCAAGAAATAAGTTCCAGCAGAATTTTCATATAACGACAGCACAGAGAGAAACAATCCCTGCAGATTCTGAAGAACAACTGGTACTTAATTTAGCTAAAATCTATCTTTCATTGGAATTTTTTCCAGGTGCAATGAGAAGCGACATGACCTTGTCCAGAAATCAAAAAACATGGACTGGTTTGTAGTTACTTTTTGTAATTAAGGTCACAGCACCATTGTGCGTGGCCAGGAATAGACCCTTTCCATAACAGAAAAGGTCTTAAAGCCCAGATAATTTGATTCTGACTACACATTCGGGAAGGCTGATATGCTTATATGTTAAGATTGTGTGTATTTTTGAATGGAAAGAATACCAATAAAAAATTTGTACTGGTTATTCTAGATACAGCTTGTCCTAAAATACAAAAACTATCTGTAAACAAAAGAAAGCTCATTTGAAAAACATTCCTTAGTCGTAACTTGCATGGGGAAATAAAAATGCATGCAAAAATATCAAGTAAGCTCTTTTTCTTTGTATCTTTCCATAAAATTTAGCAATTTAAACCATGGCTACATCTTTATTCCCACAATTCATTGTTCCCCCACTTCCCACTGACTCCCTTTTAAAACTGGAGAGAGTAATTTTAAAAAATATTTAGATAAAGACAATATATCCTTCAACCTTAGAAATGACAGGCAATTTTATTACCTCATAAAAATCACTGGTTAAACTGTGAATCTAATTAGACCTGTGTTAGTTTTAACTTTCATTTTAAGTAGAAAAGTATGTTGAATTTTAACAATGAACAATGGGAAGTGCTTAAGCCATTTATGAAATCGGTCAACGTTAACTGCTTTTTATTACTGCAGTGGCACGGTAGTCAAAATTTACATAATCTGGGTCATAACACCTCACCACTGTCTGCTGATCTGCAACTTGCAGATCAGTAATTGACTGCAGCAAAACGATGCACACTTTTTTTTTTTTAACTTCTGGATTTTTCCTTGCCCTAGTGCTAGTAAAAGTGATGGGCAGCAGTATGCACCAAAATTCGCTGCTACCTAATAATTTCTGAGCTCATTCTCCCTTCTCTGTTCTCTCTTAAGCAATGCTAGTCAGTGTCAAAAAAATTAGAACTGGCTAAATGTGACAAATCAGAATGGATGAAGAGAAATAATTGTTTACCTTTTTTTTCCCTTCTCAAATGACAACAGAACAGAAAGCTACTGATTTCTGATCTGCATGCTGGATACTGACTCCTTGAAAACTCAGCGCTTAGTTGGTAAACTGGCAATGCTGGCTAGGTTAACAAATCTATTTACCAAGCTACAGGCTTGGCTAGCCCCATGTATTCAGACAGAACTCCTGGCTCCTTCTCCAAACCCTTCCTTCTTGCTGTCATCCCCACCTGATCTCCATGAGACTGCTGCTCCATTAGGAAATAGGTTTTGATTCAGAGGGAGGTAACCTACCTTGCAGATTTCAATGCTGGGCTGAAGAAACACCCTGAATTAACTGTAAAGCTGATGCGATGTATCTCACCTAGCCTATGGGAAGCCTGGACGGAACCTGTACACCTCCACTGAAGACTACCGTACAGGGCTACATATGCTTTGCTTCTATATGTCACAGATACCAACACTGCTGTTCCTTTGATGGGGCTTTCTATATGCCAGGGGACCTTTATTGCCGGCTGAATATACATTCTTTTATCCCTTACCACAAAGGTGCATAAAACAGATTAAGTCAGGCCCACGGAGTATGATAGTGTCAGCAGTTACAGTGACTGTGAGTTTGGGCTGCAGCAACGAAGTTAGTTGTATTTTCAGTAGGTCAAGCTGTCCTGTGCTCAGGAAGAAATACCATCATTTGCCCAATGAAGAGAAACCATTCTGACAAAGCAAAAGTGTCTAAGAGGCTTTTAAAATGAAAGCAAACTACAGATATATACAATTATATACAAGCACTTCATAATGTCCCATTAAAAAGTACTTTAATGTATGTTCGGTTAATAATGAAATCTGTGCTAATACAGCAGAATTGGCTAACTGGTAACTGCAGTTCTGTGTTTTTGCAGCCATTCTGCATTGAGATGTGTCTGCATTCACTGTTCTATTTCTCACTATGGTAGAATATCACATCTGCACCCAGCCCCAGAAACACATTTGTTTGTCATGTATAACTACCCTACCAATGTTTAAAAATGTAAAATAAACAAAGGAATTGCGTCGGGTTAGGTCTGATAAGTCACCACTCTTCTTAAATTGTTTTGGATTAATTTTCTGGTTTTGAGGTTATTCAAAAGAGGTTCAGAGGTTCAGGTTCAGATCTGAGTTACAGAAACAAGGACTGTTTTAGAAAGTGTTTTTAACTATTTGCAATAGGCTACCAACTTGAAACCAATTTCCTATTTGTTGTAAACAAAAAAGGAAAGCTATTCCAAAGCATTTGCTATGTCAAAACAGTGTTCACATGTCTCCAATTACACTTGCTATGAAAAAGCTTGTAGACGCTGATTGTGTTGAAACCTAGCATATATTCTCTGGATCAATAGTTCTCAACATTTTAGCACTACTACAGTCCACATGGTATTTTCATGTGCTTCATGTGGGGTTGACTTTACTGTGTCTAATCCCACTATGGAGTTGGGATGCAGCAGGTGCAAAGAAACACTGCCACTTTTTATAATCAGCGTGTATTCTGTGTGGATCTAGTCTTTTATGTCTACAGAAGAGATAATAATTTAGCACTCTGTTGGCCATGCAAAACATAGTGATAAGGGTTGGGTTTTTTGCACTGACAACAAAGTAATTTATTTTTCTTTCATTTGACAGTGTCTGCTGTACCCATGTATGCATTTCTATGTATGCATAACAGAGCACACAGATCTCTAAGAGAACAGTGGATTCTAATGTACTGTACCATTAAAACTGCATCTCTCAGACATGATGTCTCTTTTGTATGATTCAAAGCAGAACATAGTATAAACTTCAATATCACCTTTCACTCAGCTCTACAGAATAAATGTGTATTAATTAACCAGTGCATAAATGAAATTCATTCCATGGTGCTGTGGCCACGGACAATAGTTTTGTAGCAATGATTCATTCAACTTTCAAAAAAAACCCAACCACAAAAGAGGTGGATTACTCATTGAATTAAAATTTTTCAACCTCATTTAAAATAAGTAATCCTAGAGATGTTTTCTCAAAAAAGGCCTTTGTATATTCCATGCCACAGTCTCAACATGAAGGATTTCAGACTTTTTTTCTATCTGGAGCAGACAATGTCCCATGACCCCTAAGCTTACCAGAGTCACAGGAAATAATTTATGAATCTAAAAGATCCCTCTTTTGATTTCCATTTATTAATATAACACTTGGAGAAAAAAAATCCAGCTTGTTTATACACGGTATCAAAGTATCTGATATACAGATCTTCAGTTCTGCTGTCTGCTTTCCCAAGGGTACTGCTACGTTTCAGTTTTCACGCCTTGCTGCTCATTGTCAGGCTCTCTTAAACTAACTAGAAGGGTTTTAGATAGTGACAGCAGGCTGACAATAACACTCTGATTGCACATCCCCTACAGCTATTTAAGAAGCTGATAAAGCTACTGTTGTAACAACCTCATTACTCCTATGGTCATCAAATATGCAAAATCATGAAGGTTATTAAACCTACCGTAAGTTTCCCAGGAAATGTCCATTAAAAAGTATTCTACTTGCTTTCTTCTTTCCTTTAGTAAAAAATCCTCAAGTATAAGCTGATATTTTTGCTTGGCTAAAAACATCCAGAACTTCTTTTAGGTAAGGACTGATTTAATTTCTTTTCTAGACAGAATGGGGAATTTTTATATTGAATATTCAATAGCTGCATGTCTTTTCTACATTTTTACCAAAGTTCAAAATTCCTTAAATGAAACATAAAGTTATAATTGAGTAACAGAGGGTGAGTTAGTAGACATAAACACACCAAAAAACATAACCAAAAAAGCCCAGACCTGACAAGAATCTGAGATTTTGATCGGTTTTAAAGTTGTTTATGCCAATATAAATTAAGAATAATTCTATAGATTTCAGTGGACTTTAAGTGTCCTAAAATAAGCATTACATTAAAGAGCATCTTAATATTTTGTTTGAAGTAACCAACTCCTGAAATGGAGCTAAAAGTGGGTGACCACTGAAAAGATCATTCATTCATTCAGGTTCACTGTTCATTAAATACAAGAATGTTTGGTTCCCACAAATATTTATGGCATGACTGGTCTTGAAATATTCTTGTTATTCTCTGTGCAGGAAAGGATTTAGTGGATTTTTCTGGGTGTGCTCAGCTGAGTCCCCAGGTCAGTAATGATGCGACCCACAAAGTCCTTTTACCTTTGTGGAATCCAGTCAGCCCAGCTCAGGTTCTCCCCTGACCTAAAGAGCTGAAACTGTGGGTATTTCCTCACTCCTGCCTGCACAAAGATGAAGGTTGTGTATTGCAATGGAAAGCTGTCTAGCAGCAGTCACGGCTTCACAGGCATCATCTTATTTGTGGCCCTTTTCATAGGTAGAAAGAAAACCCTGGTGAGCAGTGGCAATCCTTAATAAGAAACTTTTCCCACCAGTTATTCATGCCTTCAAAGAGAAGTTGGTGATATGCTGTCCGCAAGATTAATTAAGCATAGTTTACATATTTCTGCATATTAAAATGGACCATTGTACTTTTATTAGATATACGTTCAAATCCTTATTCCAAGTAAAAATGTATTAACATTTATATTTCAAATTTATGTACACATTTTTATTTTTCATACTTTATATTGCATTTTTTTTGGTAAGTATAATGACCTTCAGAGCTGGAGTGGGAACCTATTTAGCCTTATATTTTATCCAGTCTTTCCTACAGATGAGCAGAAGTTATTCCTGGAACTGCTCCTCCTGGCTTATTCATATACAATACTCTGCTATATTTCCTATCCTCTCAAATTATTTTCCAGGTTTTCTGGCCCTCCACAGTACTCTTTTAGTGCTCTATTTGCAAATCCTTCTTGGACGGCTCCTTATGTTTCTAACCCTCTAAAATAAATAATTCCTTTTCTTGTAAAAATGATCCTGTATGTCCAGTGATATGTTATTTATAAAGAAGATTCTTACTCTTCAATTTTAACAGTAACATTGTTTATTATCCCAAACTACCACAAACTAAACTGAAAGATGCTTTGTGCCTACTGATAATACCTAGAGAATTTCTGATTGCATATACAGTACTTGAGGCCTAATTCTAGTTAACTCATGCTAAAGTCAGTGAAAACCATAGAAGACCAAAACAGTACACATAGTCCTAGTGCTATTATATTGAACTACAGCAGAAAAGCAAATCAAATAATTTTCTTTTTTTTTTTTGGGGGGGGGGGGATATTATGTAATGCATTTAAAATATATAGTCCTTTATAATTACATTGCTTTCTGATTGGTTTTGATTCTGTATTCAGCTTAGCTGGGTTTGTAATCAAAATGCACATTGACTACAATGGCATGAAAAAACTCACCTATGCAATAGAAACATTTTGAAGTACTCTGGTGCATGTCTTTGAAGACATATGAACCTAGAAACATCTTGGATGGATCAGCAAATTGTCAGTAGAATAACAGAAGCGGTAATATGGAGCCACTATCTTATCAGTTACTAGTTCGAATTTGGCTAAGTCATGTCTAATGGCTAACATTTCACGACTATCTGATCTGATCTGTTCAAAACCTTGCACGTAATTTGTTGCTGATTGCAATCCAGGTCCCAGTGGAGCTGTGTCCAAGTCACAACACACATCACTTTAATTGACATTAAGTGTCACTTTCCTTGGCAGACGTGGATGGAAGGTCAAGGATTAACTACGGCATGGAGATTGAATTCCCTTTGCAAGAAACAGTCCTGACAGAGGATACTTTGAACGCTGCAGGGAAAGTCTTTTGGCTTTTGTGAAGGAACAGAGCATTTACATCAACAACATGTTGATGTTCGGCATGTGGTTCTTCCAACAATAAATTACATTTTAGGAGATAAAATAACCTGTCCTCATATACACAACGGTATCTTCTGTTTTTGAATCACAGTTTTGCTAACTGTGGTGCTTCACCGACAACTAGTTTCTCAGTTGTTTGTTTCAAATGAACAATATGAATATTGTTCTCTGAAATATACCTTTATTCTTTTTTCTAATTACTAGAATCTGGGAAGTCACACTGCAGGGATTATCACAGTATGCTTACACCATTTTTATACTTTCTCCTAAATGTGTATCATATGAAGAGATGTTACTGAATTTGATTATCCAATGCATATGCTTTCACATTCTTTATAAGTTCACATGTTTTGCAATTTACTTAATGATTAGCCAAGATGTTACTATTTTCTCAAAAGTAACATAAATTAAAGCATTAAGAAATGAGAGGCCAGGAATCATTAGATAGCATTAAAATTGTGATTTTTTGAAAGAAAAGACACAACTTATTTTTATTATTGTTCTTTTTATTTGACTCTTGGTGTCTGTGCCTTTCTGAGATACTGGGTCATCTTTCCAAATTCCTTTTCCTCTCTGTGAAGATCAGACATGAATCCACTATTTTAAATGAATTGTTTTCGCAGTTTATTCCTGTGCCTGAAGAATGTGACTAGGAAATCACTGATCACCAATTAAAATCATAAAAATTGCCATCTATTGCTCCCAAAGTTATAGTAAGTATACTATAGAAGCATTTTTTTAACTGTTGGCTTTTTCTAACTGGCTACTTTTTGTTGTTGTCTTTTTATTGCCATGGGTCACTTACGTTCCCAGAATACTGTTTCTGCCTCCCGATAAGATGATATAAACAAAACACATCCTTGAATAAAATTACTTAAGTATTTGGATGTAATAAATTATTCATTTAAAAACTAAACTACAACATTTTTATACTAGTTCTGCTCAGAGAATCACAACAGTGTATATATATTTATCTGCATGTCTACTGGTTCTTTTGCTTTCTGCCCAAGCCTCAGCGCTCGCTTGTCTTCCCACTTGTGACTTTCAGACCAGGGTAAACACGTGATAGATTTTCCAGTTCTTTACCTCTTGCTGGAAAACCTGACACTTCCTTACAACATAGAAGTTGTCATGCAGTGCATGTCTCAGCAAAATGAACTGTAGGCTTTTTTTCATGATAGTCACAAATAAATTCTCATGTACATGCTTCACTGGAAACTGAGATAGTTGCAGGTGAAATATGGACTCATTCCTCCTCATTTCTGTAATCGTAGGACTTCATGAAAATGCATGTTAGGAGGGTAAAGAGGAAAAGAGGGAACTCAGGGAAGCTGCAAGAAGAAAAGTTTCCTCTTTCAAAGTTTGGAGCAGGAGTGTAGGCCATTTTCCAACTTTTCACTTCACAGTTCAGTAGGAATTTTTACCTATGTGCCCACCGCAGTATATATTTTGGAAATACTCCTATGTGCCTACTTGCTAGTGCTCGTAAGAGAGAAATAGTGATATGTATGACTCATGCTTCTGAAGTCCACACCTCAGAAGAACGGATAAGGTTCAAAACGTCCAACTCTTGGAGCCAATGTAATGCTTCAGCATACCTTTCAGAGAGCGTAAATGTGGTATCTATTTGGCCAGCCAACACTCTGATGTTGGACACAAATGATCAGTGCACTCGCTACAAAGGGACTGCTGCACACAATGATCCTTAACATGAGCTGGAATTAATGCTCTTCTTGGCTTTCAGAGGTTAAAGATATTTCAGAGGTTTTAAGAGATATCTGAACTTTTTCTGCTACCCAGAACACCCAGGTTTTGTTTTCAGAGAGAGAAAATCAACCTTCTGCATTCTTATCCATTGCCATAGTAGTATTAGGTGAATTAACATCTTGATTGTCTTAAGTTTCTCAGTGTGCAAGCTATGAAATGAAACTAACTTCTTTTATGTTACCCACACAGAAAAGCAACTGCTAACAAACCATTTTACACTAGATCCAATAATAAGGTGAATCTCATCTCCAATCTGGATAATGCAATAACACTAGGAACAATAGCAACACTAAAAATGGAGAAAATATCCACACAAAACCTTTCAGATTGGCAGCATGGGGCAGAAAAACATGCTACTTTCTCACAGATCACTGCAGCTATGGGAGTGTTTGATTTGTCTGTGAATTTACAAAACTTTACTCTGGGGACTGTAAATCCCCTTTCTAGGTTCTTTATACCTGCTTATCTTCTAACACCTTCTCTGTAGCCTTAACTTCTGTTTGCTGCTCTGAGTACACTGGGTCAAATTATTCCTGATGTAATGCCACTAAAGTAAAAGAAATTGTATCCAAGTTGAACTTGGCCAATGTTGTTTGTTTATCATATAATATTCCCTCCTATTTCATTTGCAGCTCAACATTTTCTGATTATTTTAAAAACATACTTACTAGTATACATAGATGTCAGACAAATAAAGCACTTTTTTGCATGACTGTATTATACAACCGTTATCTCAATTTTTCTTCACATTCATATTAAGATAAAATTAAGTTTAGGAATTCCTCAGATGAAGAAAAAGAAGACAGAACGGGTAACGTATGAAAGACCATTGAAATGGAGTGCTTAAAACTTTTCTCAAAGATACTGAAGAACATCCATATAATGTAGATAACCAAGCTAATAAAAAAGTTCAGGTAGCAGTCTCACTGAATAGTGAAAAAATGTAGCGGTATAAACTTTGGTACTAGTGCAGAGAGGGAGAGAGTCTCCAGTACCTGAGCTGACAGTTTTATAATTAAATGACAGTTTTCATTGTTGATCTGTAAGCACTCTAGAGACTGAATTTAAGTGAATATTTCTTACAAGCTAAACTCCAAATTCTTTACCTAGTTTGCTCAGAAATATTTTGGTTTTGTGCAAATGTTTATACTCATTAAAACTGAAAAAGTCTGCAAGAATCTATCGGTTTCATCAGCTCTTCCACAGAAACCTGGGGGTTTCATATCAGCTTTCCTACTCCTTGGCTTCCTGTGTTGCACAGTGCTGTGCTGCTTGCTAGGCAGGTGTGATGGGTTGACCCTGGCTGGACACCAGGTGCCCATCAAAGCCGTTCTATCACTCCCCCTCCTTAGCTGGACAGGGCTGAGAAAATATAACAAAGGGCTTGTGGGTCGAGATAAGGACAGGAGAGATCTCTCACCAATTACTGCCACGGGCAAAACAGACTGAACTTGGGAAAAATGAACTTGATTTATTACAAATCAACCAGAGCAGGGTAATGAGAATT
>JAVJGG010000040.1:1621232-1646393 GCA_035590195.1 Aviceda cuculoides
TTGTCATTTTATTAGTGTTATCATTATCATTATTAGTTTCTTCTTTTCTGTTCTATTAAACCATTCTTACCTCAACCCAAGAGTTTTACTTCTTTTCCCAATTTCCTCCCCCATCCCACTGGGGTGGGGGGAGTGAGTGAGCCGCTGCTTGGTGCTTAGTGGCTGGCTGGGGTTAAACCACGACAGAGACTTTTGGCTGAGTTTGGGAAATGGCTGTGGAGTAAACTGTAATTACTGTTGCTGCACAGTAGAGCTAATATTTTAGTCAGACAAGATTGATAGAAAGCATTTGGAAAATACTGCTATTCCCATTTTTTTCAGGTAGAAAGCTGAGGCAAAGAAAGATTAAATTACTTGCCCAGAAGGAATTCTGTAGCACAATCAAGAACAGATATATTTGGAAAATACCTTGTGTATGTTTGTTTTCCTGCAGAACTGTATTCCTTCTCGTCGTAAGCTGAAAATGTTTTACTCTGCATCATTGTACTACAAAGCACCATGCTGAAACAGTTTTAATTGCAACCAATAATTATATTCCAGGGGACTGGAAGAAGGAAGAAATTGTTATGAAGTGCGATTTCAGTAAGACAGTTCTGGACCAAATTTTTGGACAATACTGCCATGAACAGTACACTAGAAAAGTTGCTTGTTTTGACAATAAGGCCTTTTTGGTTAATTGTATCTTCCTCAAGAATTTTGGACTCTTAACAACATGTTTCCCAGGGTATTTGTAGGAATTTAATCAGTTTCTATCCACAGGTGATAAAATATAAAATAGCAGATGCTGACACAACAGATTGTTTAAAACCAAGAAAAACCTAACAGGAGTGACTGGGAATTTCACAGTAAGTGATGCCACACTTTAAAATAAAACAATCAATTTGTAATGATAAGATGACAAGCACAAAACAAAATCCTGAAAAGTGAACGACAGCTCGTTTGGGTACACTGTGACAGGTCAATGTTCATGTCTTACAGCTTTTACAGTGTCCCTTTAAAAACTACATCATTGTGACTTCCCTGTCAATTGATCTTGAGGTCATTTTTAGGGTCAGGAAGGGATCGTTCCATCATCAAGTGCATGGCTGTGCTATTTAATTGTATGCCTAGTTGCACACTAGAGAGAAGTACATTAAAGACAGCATTTATTAAGTTAAAGAGTGATCTGTTATGTTAATGGCTTCACTTCTGGCCATGTGAAAGAGGATTATAAATTAATAAATCAAGGCAAATGTGTTCTCCTAAAAAAAAAAAAAAATGCAGCTAAGCTTTTATTAAAAGAATTCCAGGCTCGCCATAACAGGATAGCATTTCTGGTGTAACATTCAGCCAACTTTAACACAAATTAAATGAATCTATTATTTGTGGAAATTAAGTTTATAAATGTTTAGTTTTCTGAGATTTTAGAATAAAATTATTTCATAAAAAAGGTAGAATAAATAAATGATTTCTAATATTTCATTGCTTTAGGGATTCTTGTTCAGACAGTAAAGGGTGGGCCTGAAAAAAAAAACAGAGAGCAAGTCTGTCTTCATAAATCACACAGTTAGTTTTGGATTGGGTTTTGGCAGTCAAAAAGTAAAAACTGCAGCTAGCAATTCTCTTTCATTAAAGAATGACAAGCTTTTTTCTCCATATCAGAAATATTGTCGGTTAACTTGATTTAGCCAAAAAACATCATAGACCTGAAAAATAATGTGAAAAGAAACCACATTCAACAAAAATATTGGTTCAGGTCCTTCACAGCGGAATTGACACAGAAAACCTTTGGACACAAATTATTCCTATATTATGAGACTACATCATACATATGGGCATTGGCAGACTGACCATTTTCAACAGAACACCTGGAGAGTCAAGTATTTCAGAACACCTAGTAAGTACGGCTTGTGACTTGATGGGATGACATTTGTAATTTTTTCACTTGAATGTGCATATTTGCATGTAGCTTTGAGAAATTCATAACAAACGTGAAAGATGGCCCTTTCAAAATCTGAGGTTCATATGCATAGGTGATTGACCTGTAATTTTCATGCAGCTAGAGAGGAACAAATGGAAATACTCTAGAACTTAGTATGGGTATGGCTACTGGGTCCTTCTCTATAATGTTTCCCATTTATTCCCTTTCCCAAAAAGAAAATATGGCCCAGAATAGGAGGTGACCTCCAAAGATCTTAAATGCCTCCTCAAAAAGGTACCTCTACCTTACTACTCCACAAAAATCAACCACATCCTGAAAGAAAATGCCAAATCAAAATCCCAAGGTAAACAACACTCCTAGTATTTACTCCAAACATCATGCAATACAGAAATATTTCAATATTAGAGTTAGAAATGTTGCTGAGCCAAGCTGTTGAATTTTGTGAGTGTTTAAAATCTCAGTGTAGCTCACTCCCTGACCCTGGTCACTGGCCTGGGTCCAGGCCAAAGCTCCAGACCACGTACCTTGGAAAGCTGACAATTCTGCTGCAGCTCTGCACTTTGCATGTCGGGATTTTTTTTAATGAAAAGCAGCCAATTTAAGGCTAAATTCGATACATCTATACAATCTACAACTAGAATATAGAAATGACAGAAGAACAAATACATCCCCCTGAGAACGGAGTTATAAGCTGGAGTCCGCTGGCAAGTTTTTGATGTTATTTTTTTTTTCCATTGAAAATTATTGGTACCCTGAAGTATGTATACATTTCCCAGCAATACCTTTTTTTCATTCTTTTATAATTTCACAAGAAAATATTTGGGACTTGTTTGTTTGTTGGGGAGGGGGAAGTTTCTGGTTTAAAATGGGAAACAGAGCATCAATGATAATGTCTGGAATGCAGAGGTTGGTTAGAATAATAAATTTTTGTTTTATACCCTGCCTCTTCCTTTATGCCTACCTTTCTCAAACAGAATATAAAACAGCTCCATGACTATCATTTTAATCATGTTGGAACATGCTGAATGCTTGACCACTGCAAGAAATAAAAATGCCACATTTTCTCTCATGTTGTGGGACAGCATAGAACAAATGAGATTACTCCCCTTATATATTCAGTATAAACTGTTTCAGCAGTATCTTTAGGTTGAAAAGTCTCATTTTAAAAGCAATGCATCTATTGGTGCTCTCTTTTCTTTTACTGGTTTAAGTCAGTAATTTAGTTTGACTGGTAATTAAACACTAATAGATCTATCTGCTGCACTATTTCCAAAAGAGTGTTTCAGAAGTATTTATACAGAAGTAAAGATATTGAAAATGTCTCATATGTATATACAGTTCAGTTATGAATTTTACCTCACTGTCATTTCACATTTTTTATTAATGCACAAAACAAATATATTGTCTTGTTGCTAGCCTGACCTGTATAACACTCCTGAACACTGAAGTGGTAGGCTTCTAATGATTTAGTTCACCTCCGATCTATTCCTTTAATAAGGATGATTACAGCTCTAAAGAAAATAATAACAATATACAGGAAGATTATTAAATTACTACACATCCACTTTCTTTCAGAAACTTAATTCCTTGTTTGCTAAGTGTATTTCCTGATGATTAACATGAGTGATTTTCTAATGCAAAGAACCCAGCGAACACGGTAACATGCTGGAAGAGATGGGCTACAGTGTAAAACAATAATGAAGAAAATCTGGATGACTGATACAGAACTGGCTAGTTGCTTCTGAAACCGACTGAAACTGTCCCTTGAAAACAATTGCATCGGGAAATGTGGATATATGCCTGTACAAACCTATACATGTCCACCCAAACAGAATGATTGCTAAGCTTAGATTGTGTAAATTAAGAACTTTGTCATCTTGATTCTTCTTAAGCCTAGTCTTTAGCCCCACTAGCATTTGAAAAAAATTCCCTACTGTTTGGGAGGAGGGGAGTTGGTGTTAGGCAATAAAGCAGAATTGCTGTGTTGTAACCTGCAGATAATTTTTTTTCCATAACAGAGTTTATTCTGCAGAGCTACATTCACACTAAATTTTATATTGCAGTTTTATTCATTTTTGCTTCCTGGTTGAAGCTGTTGTGTATTTCTTGTGGGTATTGTCCAATAACAAGTCATTGCCATCTCAGAAATGTCCGCACTTCAAAATGTCATATAGATGAATCCTGAACAAATAGTGCCAAAAAGGATAATTTAGATTATGAAGGGAAGCCTTTCTGTCTGAAAAGTCATTAATTCAATTTTTATAATCCTAAAACAATCACAGAAAGTTGAAAACTCTCCTAAGATAAACTTTAATACTATGCTCCAAGAGGGTGCATGGTGTGGATGTATTTATTAGCTTTTTCTCAAGCTAGAATTAATAAAGTGATTTATGTAAGCAATCAGAACTCTTCATTGCAGTTTGAATTATAACTGTCAGTTACTTTATAAATTAATATCAGAATGCAGAGTCTGAATTCCAATATTCTCCTTATTTTGAATAATAATGACTATAGTTAAAAATAAAATTTTATAAGCATCCTGTGAGTTGAAAAATGGGCTTACAAGTTTTAGTACTATTTAATTTAAAATATGATGTATTATTCAGTTCTTTGCAAATTTGGTATAATATGTTAAAACTAAACATACAGTTTTCTATTATTATATTTTCATTGTGACTAATGATTGCTCAGATACAGAAATAGAACTAAAGCTGAGAGTTGCATTACTCTATAATTGGTACAACTGCATCTACAAATGCAGCTAATGAAGTATCTTAACCACCGAAGCTAGATTTGGTATCTCCATACTTCTTACCGTATTAAAAAATATTTCAAAAACTCTTGAAAAGAAGGAGGAACTGGCAAGACATACAGCAAGTGGAACCTCTAGTAAATGCATACCAATATATCACATGCAACATGAGAAGTGCAGGTCTCTCCTATAGTTCACCTCCAAAATCACGTAGGTAAATACAAACTTCTATTACAGATCCTGATCTAAGAACTGCCCAAATAATTTGTTGAGATTTAGATCAATCAAAACTTTGTTTGATGTCTTATGCTGGAAAGTTTTTGATAACTCTTATTAATCTAAGAAAAGCTTGTTTGAATTAGTAAAAACTATTCATAAAATTCAAGAGAGATTTGCAAAAATGTTTAAGTATTTTGAATGTTGAAAAAAGTTTTAAATAAAAATTTCCTTATATATTTTTAAATTTTGCACATAGTTAAGATATTAAAGAGAATGAATAATGATGAAAAATATTTTCATTGCTCTGCAACAAAAGTGATCTTTTAAAAAAAATAACTTTCTCTGCCAAGAAGAAAGTTTTAGATAAAATAATTTCTATCCCGTTTAAGTGAATGAGTAGAAGTCTTAAGGGGGATCTTATCAATGTGTGTAAATATCTGATGGGAGAGTGTAAAGAAGACTGAGCCAGGCTTTTCTCATTGATGTCCAGTGGCAGGACAAGAGGCAACAGGCATAAATTGAAATACAGGACATTCAATTTAAACATGGGAAAACTAATTTCTTCTTTTAAGGGTTACCCAGAGAGGCTGTGTAGTCTACATCCTTAGAGATATTCAAAACTCAGCTGCATATGGTCCTGAGCAACCTGCTTTGAGCAGAAGGATGGGACTGGGCATTCTCCAGAGGTCCCTTCCTGCCTGAACTTTTCTCTGATTCCATAAACCTTCTGGAAAAACTACAACCATTTTCCTTCTGGCTGAATATGTTTGAAAAGATAGATTTATAAAAGTTATATATACACACTCAATTCTCACAGAAACCAAAGCACTCCCGGAGATCTCCTGCTACAAAACCTTGCCACGTAAACCAAATACAACTACATACTAGCTAACAAAGACAACTCATTATCTCTTTAAAACTGCCTGTGCTATATATTGGTGATTAGTATTTGTTTACTTTTGTTGTTGCTGCAATATTTAAAACAGTTCATAATACATATGTTCATGTCCCAGAATTCTTATGATCTATGTAGAAAAGACAGAAAACAGATATATTGTTGCTATCACTAATGGTATGAAGAGCTGAATGCTGAGCCATGAGGAGCTGGTTGCGGAGACTCCAAGTTTCCACAATACCAGTAAGCTCTGAAAGGCATTTCTGAAATTCTCACTAATTATTTAGCGCCTAAATTCTTATGAGAATCACCCAGAACACACGGGAAGTCTTTTTAAGAGCAAGAACCAAGTTTTTCTGGATCCCATCTTGTCTTTATAAGAGCTTGTTTGAGTCAGGCTTGATACAGCAAAGATACCTTTACAGCAGCTTAGGCCCACTAAACTCCCCATACATAGACAGAAGCTTTCCTAGGAGCCAGGTTAGGGTAGGAGGTAATATGGTGTGACCAGACCCTAAGTCATCAAAATTTTGTATGAATCTACTCCCCACAGATTTTTGTTGTTGTTGTTTGGTTGGGGTTTTTGTTATTAGGGTTTTTTGGGAGTTTTTTTTTGGTTTTTTGGTTTTTTTAAGTATAGACTCCATTACGTATCAAAAGTCTTCATTTTAGTAAGGTATATATTTTGGAAGTCACAAGCATATATATAGGAACAGGAAAGCAACATTTTAAACAGCATAAATCCACAGTTGTCCAATGAGCCAGATTACACAGAGCTCTGAAGATAAATCTTCCTTTTCTTATCCCCTCAAGACGGGGGCTCTTGTTTCACCCACTGCAGATGATCATGTTTAGTTTTGTCTTGTGCAAGCCTCACAGTATTATCTAGGTCACTAGAAAAGCATTTTGCTTTTCATTACCTTTGAAAGTTGGCGATAGATTTATTTCTTGCTACAAGTAAGACCCCTGCTACTGTCAAGCTGGGGCTGATCCACCCAGATCTGAACACCCACACCTACTCTAGTCTCCTTCAGCTGTCTTTTTTTTTTTTTTTTTTTATAGTGGAGAAACATAAGTGTTTTTACAGTGTGACTCATGTCCTTATAGAGATGATTCATCTATGTGTGGTTAGCTGAATACATGACCCCTAAAGAGTGTCTGGTTTTCCCTGTTTTTTTATAGAGGAATGAGGGTACACAGTACAGAAGCAGCTATATGCATAACAGATGTCTAAAACCAAAGTTAATGAACATATCACTTTCATCCTGCATCTATGCTGCAAGCTGTCGTCCCATCTTGATAATCATAGTGCCCAGAAAAGGCACAAATTTCTCCTCCCCCCAGAAAGTTTCCCATAACCTGTATGAAGCAGAAAGGACATGACAAGCCACCATCTCATTTCTTGCTGCTACCCTCTCCTCCCCACAGCTGGGACACCAACACCACAGCACACTGTACCACAAACCATATGATGAGAAACTCATCAGACCTATCAGCTGTCAAACCTGGATTTTATTATCCTCCGTTGAGGCTGGCATCACATGATAGGCTTTACTTAATTAGATACACATTTGTGTTAATTACACATTTGCAGTTACCTAGCATTTAATTACTATCCCCAATCCTTTGGCTATTGCTGAGTTCATTAAGAGAATAGGCAGAATGATTAGTGTGCCTCTTGACAGAAGCTGACTTGTTACAGGTTTCTTTCTTGTCTATTAGATCATGTAGAAATGAGTTTTCGGATTCTTGCATTGATTTTGGAATGTTTATTGACAGACACATTGATTAATATACAATTTAGTGGTAACTATACTCATATATCTTGACACTCTATTTTTTTCTCTTCCAGTTTATTTGTACAAAAGAATATTTCTATGAAAATGGTTTATTTTTTTCATAAAATAGGTCTGAACTTGCTACTTCTGTTTCCCCACTAGATTTTCCATTCCAAATAAACTATTCCAGTGTCAAAGAGAGTCTGAAATCCAGCAGAACCAACAGCTTTGAAATCCTTACAATGCCAGACTCTAATAGAAGTGGTTGGTAATTTTCCAGAGAAAATGTTTGAGGATATATATTAGAGAACATATTGGTTTCTCTAAGTTTCCATCTGCTCCAAAAGTTTTATTTTAATTTTCCCTCAAAGATACCTTACCAACATTTTTCCTGTTATCTCTTTGGCTTTAAGCAGCCTTCTCTGGTCTTTTTCATTAATGGAAACATATGGCCACACAATAAAATAAATATGCATCTTGCTTTGGCATTTTAGCCCTGGAAAACTCCCCAATCCACATACTTCAAGCCTTTGTCTGGCCTTGTCAGACTGGTCTGTCATTTGAGTAACAGTTCCTGTTATATCAGCCATTACATAAAAGATCCATATAGAATTTTCTTTATTTAGTCAAAAAGAAGGCTATTACATTCACCTGCTTTATCTTCTTTTTTTTTTTTCAACATGGATGTATTTTTACTATGTCATTTAAATTAAAGTTTTTTAGGAACATGTGACCTCAGAACATTTTCCTTTTTACACATCTGTCTTTTTTTCCCCCTACTCTTTTCTCATTCCCTCTTAAAAATAGGTTTCTCTTATTTTCTATCAGCTAACAGGGCAACTGAAGCTGCTGACATTTAGTCTTCACTTTTAGCCAAACTTTCCTTTATCCCCCTGGGAAGAAAAATCTAACTTTCCATGTCTTTCTTTCATAAAGGTTGAGATGTTACCCTGACTCCAGGTAAATGACTCAAATCTGCCCAGACAGCCGAACTCATTCTGCTTTTCCCTTCAGGAAACTTTTTGAATATGCATCCTGTACAATTCCTTGATAACAGGCACACAGCCAACACAATATCCTCTGGAAAATGCCTGCTGTACTTCAAAGCATGTTCTCCCTTAGATTCATGAAACTGTAACTTCCTGAAAAATCCTCTGCCTCCTGTATGGGCCTGATGTGAAGGGCTTTCAACATCCACGCTTCCTTTTCTGTAGGGAGTACCTAAACAGGGAAAAGTCTAGCTTCTGAAATCAAAGATATCATTGTTACTGGTATAAAGCTGCATGTCTGAGTGAGGGTGAGGGGAGAGGGGCAAATTTTGCTTTGCAATTTGTTCGTGCGTTAGAGTCAGCACACATTAGCAGCCTACCAGAAGTATCCCAGATGTAGTGCATTTGTGTGATTTGCAAGGTTAGAAGAATTAAATTCTAAACATGTTTAATAAGGCTGTGCTTTTTTGCAACTGATAGAAACAAACTTATACTGAGGCCCAAATTAACTGAATTGCAAAAGCATAAGTATTCTGTGTTAAAATACAAGATTATCCTACAAGCCTTTATGTTGAGTATTGATAGCTGGAATCTGATGTTGAAAATAGCACATTTAATACAAACTTCTGTCTTGCTTTGGGAAAAGTACAAATCAGAGAACCCACTGAAAAAATATCATCAGTTATACAAGGACCATGTTTTAACGTGACCTGAGAGTGTGTATTTAGTAGATGCTGAAATACCAGCCCGGGATGAGGGTCCAGAGGGAGCATTTTGTAGCTCCTGTCTGTGACCCCACCTGGGTATCACTTCTGCAGAAACCAGGGCACATAGGATGGGGCAAGTAGCACAAGTCCAGACCTCACCCTCATGTGAGAGTCAAGATGCAGGATGACTGGGAGCCCAGAAATTCTCCTAGGTAGCACAGTTTGCACATAGCCCAGGTAAACCAATACATAAATGCAAAAAGTGAACTCCAACACAAGGAATGTGTCACCTTCTTCCCCCACAAAGAGCATTAAAAAAATAGACAATACAATAGACATTTAGTGAATGTCAGTAATAGTAAGAAACTACCATATTACAGTTTTTTGTCATTATATAGGCCACCTTCAGCCACAGTGCACAACAGTGTTTCATGACATGCTTTTCCTATTTGGTTCTTTACTGAGGTGTGAATATTTTCATTGATGTTGTGCAGTCATTTGCATAAGTATTTATGGGTCCTTTTCATTCTGAAAGGTGAATCTTTAGACATTTCTGCCATATCTGAAGAAAATAGATGTATAATCCTCTAATGGAGAAGGGGAAATGTCAGAATCAGGTTACATCTAAACTGCCAGCATGAGTTCCTAAAGACCCTGGGTCGCATTCTGCTATCTTTACGCCAGACCAATCATAAAGCATTAGCTAAAACATGTGAGAGAGAAAATAAAGTGAGTATTCACACTAAGGGGCGTATTAACTTTAGGCATCTAAGTTTAGGTTCCTCCAGAAGGCAGTTCAGAGATCCTGTGTTAACCTTTTACAGATGGTAAATCACAACAGGAACCACACTTTCTCCCTTGACTGTAGCAGGAGCTCAGTGAAAACTAACCTAATTTAAGCTGTGGTTAGACGGTCACTTGAAGTCTGCATAAATCTCCACAGCCATGAAGATGGACAGGCAGTCTGTGCCTCTTCCCACACATATTTCAGAAACCCACATCTGAGATGGCTAGAAAATAAACTGACCAAAGGGCGTGGGGGTGGGAGGAGTGACGGGGGAAGTAAAGATTCAAAGATCGGTTTTTAGCCATGCCAGTTTCTGGATCCTATTCTGGGGCCAAATATCTGCATGAAAGCTCTTGCTGAGGGAAGGGAAGAAGTGAGAAATACCCAAGGATAAGAGGGAGGAGAGGACTGCCTCTTTGGACAGCATCATGGTTTTATGTTCTAGTACCATGAATGTGTAAGAGGCACTTAATTTACTTACAGGCAGTATTTAGCATTGAGACATGCTAATAATGTACATCTCGTTGGAACTGATTGTAGAATAAACTTCCAAAGGATACAGAACAAAGCTGGTGTTTCATTACATTTAGGGAGTACTGCCAAACCTTTGTCCTTGATAAAATACTTCCACCTGAAACAGGCATATTCATGATATAAACCAACCTTGCTGCTGCCTGAACTATCAAAACACTTCATGCAAAGTGTTTCTGTAACTCCAAAGAGAAGTGCCAAAGGGTATATGAATTGCTGCAGCCTTTGTGACCCAGTTTATGTGAAAGGTATTCAGATGTTACAGAGCTGGGAAGCAGTTCAACCACTTATAGTATTTGTTTTATAAGTATTCCTCCTACTTTTGGTGGAGTGACTCACAAACCATGCCTCAATGTAAGAAAGAGTCTCACAAGTTGTACATAATATTCAGTAGTGTGTTACAGTTGTCACTAGGCTTCCCTCTGTTGTGCTCAGTTTGGGATTTTTGTGGTTTAAAGCAACTTCAGAGCATTTTTTTTTTGTTACATGTTGATGTTAAACCATGAGTTCAGGCCACTAGCCTACGTTGTTCACAACACTTAGAAGGTCCTCAGACTACTACCTTAAATTCAGAAAATAAATATCAGAAACCTACAGGCCAGAATCGTGCTTGAATTTGGAGTATCCCTGTTTAGTTCAAGTATCCATACTACTCATCCTGCCGCAAGGAACTACAGTTAATACACATCCCTACATAGATAAAAAATAGATATTTTGGGGGACATTTTTTCAGGGTGAGAAAAAAACCGAACACATAATAAAGAAAGGTCAATACAAGTGGTTTATGTAAGCTGTCTTGCTGAGGGCTGAATATGAGAAACCACATTTACATGGTATAAGGAAAATATGGAGTTTAGCTCCTGTTCGTCTGTCTTCCAGTCCCTGAGTTCCACACCAGAATACAGATCTTTAATACAGACAAATTATTATGATTATTTATTGTTTATTTTGCACTGGTTTTTACTCTTTCAAGCAAAATCTCGTCCTCGTAGTCCTTAACAATAATGAGCTCATGGTTAAGAATGGCTCAAATATAGCTGAAGAATTTTCATATATCGCTGAAGAATTTTTTATTATCCTCAGCATTATGCTTCCATCATTTAAAGCCAAATGGTTATATTCTTACTTTTTTTCCCCCTTATTCCTTTTACTCCCATTACAGAAAGTGTGATTTTTTTTCTTCCTGAGGGATTAAGTTTTAAAACCAACTACTTGAGTTGGCCTATTAATAATAATGTAAATGTTCACCAAGTAATGGAAGAATAAAACATTAGCCCCTTCTCATTTCCCTCAGAGAGCTCAGCAGTCCTAATTTTGTATTTGTACCCTGAATTCTTGATCTGTTTTGATTTTTAACATCCAGTGACTTTGCTATATTCAGCCTCTTCTGCTTCATCTAGTGCTGGATTCCATTTATTTCATTTATGGTAACATCTAAATCAAGTTTTAAATTGATGTAACACTCTAAGCTAATAGCTATTTTCAGTATTTCTTTATTCTGTGTTTATATAAACTTAAAACAAACACAGTCTAAATTCATATAAGTGGAAGAAGCATAAAATAGCTACATGACAGATAAAGAGAGTATGAAACCAAATAAACCTTTAGAATAATTAAGTGTTCCTGTTGAAATATGCTGTTATTGTAGGAAGTGGAATGTTAAATCACTTTAGAAATCCTTAGAGGTAAATTCACTCAGAGCTATTACAAAGCCAGAGTAAAATGCACATATGTGCACACACACGCATACGCATACACACACCCCCTATTTTACAGCATCTGTTAATAACCCAGGAACTACCTACAGAGAAAACACAGTAAAATAAAACACTATCAACAAGAAACAGTGGTTGCCATATAATAACCATTATGGTTATGGACCATAGGTGTCCATGACTTAAATGCACCCTCTAAATATAAAATTATTTAGAAAATTCAAACAAAGAGATGCCTATCCAAATTCTGTCAAGAGCAAAACCTGAAACTGTTTGAAGCCTTAAAATTCCAGGCTGTCTATTGCTAGGTACACAGCATCCTCTGCTCCTTTTGAAATCCTTAACATATGTGGCTATTCATGGTTTTCCTTTTTTTCAGGTCTCACTGAAAAACTGAGGGTTAGGTATCTGGCCAATTCAGAGGTTTATGGGGGATGGAAGCATGGAATGTGATGGAGGGAGGGAGACAGTGAAAGGGAGTGAGAAACGAGGAAATTACAGGTGGAAGAAAAGAAGGAGAGGGGAGACAGGAAGCAGAGATAAACTTGAACAGCCTTACAACTGTAAGGCTCTGGTTAAAATATGTAGACTCCCTGAATGTGCCACATGCTGCAGCATGCCAAGGTTACCACCTTACACTTCCTAGCGGGGGGTTATTTGTGCATTTATTTTTGCTTCTGTTTCCTTGTTCCAGTCTTGGTAGGCCAAAATACAGAATATTCATAAATAATCCAAAGGAGGTGATGCAGACCATTAGATTGTCCTCTGTCACTAGTCTATATTTCTGTGTGCCACTGACAAACAACTATAAGCAGCATCTCTGTGGGTACCTGAACTGTGTGCTTATGTTTCTATGTATAATACATAAAAAATAAGAACTTCACGTGACAGGTAAAAGATTTAACAAAAAATAAGCAGCACATTATAGAACATATTTTCAAAGGGAATAATTATGTGTGCTAAACATTCAGGAAATTTTAAGCTTTCATATTTATATCAATTTCCAAAAAGCTACTTAATCAACTGAGACTAAAACAGAAACTGCAAAATCTAAACTAATTGCTAGTCAGTTATTTAGTCACGTCAAGTTAAGAAGCCATACTATCCAGTAGTCTTTGTGATTCTAAAATACCAACATGTCTATGTGTTGCCTATGAGGAGAACTAGGTACCTAAAAATGGAGTACTATCACTGGCTAACTTCATGAAAGTGATGTACGAGCAAGGGTTTCTACCACTCCACTGAAACAGAGTTAAGTGCCTCTCCCAGCTCCGCACTCACAGACGTGAGGCAGGTGCCCGCATCAGCCCTTCCTTGGGTACATAAAAACCGGTACTCCAGTTCAACTAATTGTTACAAAACTCAGTGAAGGTCTGGGCTGAATTCCTACCTGTGCTTGTTTGAGCTTTTACTCGCATGAACTATGACCTTCCAATACCACCAGGCTACAACAAAAAACAGACTGTCTGCGTACTTTTTGTTGAAGATGACTCTAGGACAGCATGACTGCTAATTGCTCTGTGGCCCAGTGACAGGAAAGCTCATCAAAGATATACAGGACAGTTTTAATTGCTTTCCCTTATGAATATTTAATAATGAATATCTATTTATATATCATGGAGCAACTCCAATGGGTATGATGCCAATCCAGAATAGCTAAGGAGTTAGAGCACTTTGGAGGACAAGACAGAGATTCCTGTCCAGGTTCTGAGTTTATTTAGGCAGTAAAGAGACTAAATCTTAATCTTTCATACGCC
This sequence comes from Aviceda cuculoides, assembly GCA_035590195.1. Taxonomy (NCBI): domain Eukaryota; kingdom Metazoa; phylum Chordata; class Aves; order Accipitriformes; family Accipitridae; genus Aviceda; species Aviceda cuculoides. The sequence goes on from JAVJGG010000040.1 coordinate 1,635,284, forward strand.
CTGTGAGTGCAGAGGCCACTGAACTGTAAGCTATTCTGTGGCACATAAGATACAATCATCTTGTTTTGACCAAAAGAGACATAATTGCTGAAATTCGGTAAGTTAATGTGTTCTCACAAAATAAAGTTTGTTTAGAAAATAACTGACCATCTCATTTCATCTATGATAGCAGGATCATCCCTTTTCTTGTATTTCCATCGTGTTTGCTCAGGTTTTTTTCTGTTAAGAGCTTTTTGGTTGAACACTGGTATCTCCTTCCCAAACATACAGTCAAGTTTGTGTTTTCCTTGGGGGACAGGAGGAGTCTGCATATGGAATTGGGCATTGAAATAAACAGATGAATTACAATGCTTATAAATTGCTGTTGGATTAAATAGCCACTAGTTTAAATTATATTTAAATACTTTATACCGTACTTGCTCTAAAAGGGAAATGAGCTTATGACCCTTAAAACATGTCTAATTTCCTACGATTTAAGCTTAGCGGATAGAGAATAATGGAAGCTACTCCAAGAGGAGACATTAAGAGAAGCTTTTCCTGTCAAGGTGGATATGCAATTGTTCAGGGCAGGCGCTTCAAAATTAAAATAGGTTTCTGTTTTTTCCCCCAGTGTTTTAAGCCAATTTGCTGCCACATGACATGGTATTTAACCCTTTTATTAATGAGTGTGAGCTTTGCTTCCCATTTGACTCCAGTCCCCTTCCCATAAAAAAAACAACAAAGTGCCACAGTTATAATATTAATTGCTCCTTAAGTGCTTTTGGTGATACAGTTGTACTTAGGATCCTGTCAGGAAGATTAGGGCCCTATCTGATGCTGACTTCAACGTTTTTTGATCTTACAACCTGACTTCTTGATGAAAGTCAAAGAAAAGTATTCCTGAAGTAGGCTTTATACAAAAGCATTCCTACATTCAATATTCAGGGTTCATATCATTGAAATTTATTATCATGTTTGAGGTGATTGCTTCAGCTACTTCACTGCACTTTGTAGGGAATGATGTGTCTGAAATAGATATATGAAGAACACAGATCTATTACCTGGTGGAAATATCCAGTGAAACACCCATTTAGTCTAGAGAGGGTGTTTAACAACCTTTGCAGGTGTATATGTGAAGGGCTTGGTATTTTCTTAGTGAGCACATCCTACATTACCATTCTTGTAGAATGGTAAGCACAGTGATTTTTGTATATGGCAGACTATTTCTATTTTTAGGCTCATTGGTTGCTAATTGTTAGTCACGGAGCAGGTCTCTGATAGTCATTCCTAGAATGTATTATCTATCAAAGATACAAACCTGTGTTTTCCTGGTGGGTTTCTTTTTAACTGTGCCAATCCCTGAACTTGCATCCTTCTGTAGCATTGGGGCAGTTTGGGGCTGCATTATTCTCACAGGGCAGGCTTTGGCAATGTGTGGAGGGAGCATAAGTATCACCAGGTGTGGTTAGCTATTCTGTTACCAAACCCCCATCCTGCCTCCTGTCCCTGAGCTGGGTGCCTTGTAGATCATTATCAAAGACAGGAAGGCAAAGAAGCATCTGAAATGCTAACAAGAAAAAGGAATAAATGTCCTTCTTTTACAAAGTAGATTGATTGTTATTAATGATATGTAGTCAACACCAACAGTATTATCATTCCTATATCAAATAAATATGCTAGGAAAACTTCAAACACGGCGGGGGGTATGGAATGAAAAGTGTCTTGTTTGTTGGCTCTAAACCAGCTGTGCAGTTCTCACATACTTCAGCAAAATTGTATCCAATGATTCTTGACTGAGGGCTTAAACCTGGTGGTACAGCCCTGCTCTTTCTGTCTGATGCAAGCACCTGATTTGTTTTGCTGGTCACAAATCTCTCTTACCCTTCTTGGAAGGGCTTTGTGATCACAGACTCATAAAGTAAGCCTCAGGAGGTATCTAGTCCAAACAGGACCAGCTATGATATCAAACCAGGTAACTCAGGGCTTTATTTAGTAATGTCTTGAAAACCTCCAAGGATGGAGACTACACAACCTTTCTGGGCAACCTGTTAACTTCATGGTATTGATAGAAGAATTTTGATAGGCAGGTGTCTATTTCAGCTCACACTGCAGGCCTTTCAGAAATACCCAGTAATTATCTAAGAACTACACCTGCACATTAGTCTGCAACCAAGGCGTGGACATAAGATGAGGGTAGAGTCTCACCTCCATGTTTGAAATGCAATATAACCACTTGCATAGATCTGTAGCGGAACGCAACCTAGCAAAGACAGACATGTCTTGGAAAAATGTCTTCCCTCCTTTGGATAATCATTAATGGTAGTTCAGACAGTGGCTTGAATGAGAATTAAAACTGCACTGAGTGAGAAAGCATAAACACTAAAGAGGTTTTAAGATGAGACTCATCTATGATTTGAATCCACTCTCCAGTATCCATGACAAAAGGTTTTTTTACTGTGAGATACTTATTTGCTCATAAATATGGGCACAGTCCAGGATTCTTCTTTGTGCTACAAATTTTATTTAATTCAAAGCCACTTTCAGTGGTTAGTAAGGTATGTTAAAAACACTCCAGCAAATATAGTGTTAAGTTCACATGGGACCTTTCTAAGAAAAAACATTGTGCTTTTCCTTTGACTTTTAGATCCCCCCCATTTATGAATACATTGTTTCATTTTCTGATTTTTTTTTTTTTTTTTTTTTGTTTGAGTTTATTCCTTGGAAGAGAGGAGAGCTTTTAATAGATAATTCAACTAGACAACTGGTAAACATTTTAAAAGCTAAAGAATCATCCTTAAACATTTAATCTGTCTTAAATTTCTGTAGAGAATCTATTTTTATGAGCTCTTTCCAGAGACTGGTTTGAGATTGTTGCAACTTTTGTGGTTGACTTACATCTGTTAAGTCAACCACATTCCATTAGCAGCACACAACAGCAGTGCAAGAGGACCATGAATAATAATTACTACTAGGTAATTTAATACTTCTGCATACTCGTGCACTTAGTGATTTCTACATTCTCATGCCACCTGTATAATCTGCCTATTCTGAGGCACCAGAAGGGTGTGTGGAATTTCCTTAACTTTGAAATCTTCATCAGTATAACTCTTCCAGATGTAAACCCATATAAAGATATGGAAAAGTGTAAAAATATCAGCTTGATTGTCCTGAAATTTAAAATAGGAAGTTATTTTAGCTTTAGTAGAGTTATGTAATATAGCAGATGTCTCAATCTAAATATTTACACTTATATACTTGAGTAAAGAAGATAAAGATGGGGCCACTCATTGTAATAGTATATTTGTTTTGGATACACTGTAAAGACAATGGATAGCATTATTACATATGGCAGAGCATGTGTTGGCTGAGATCAGTCTGCACTTGCACATCTGCAGAAAGGCTTCATTTTATTTCTTAATGAAGAGATGTAAGGGTAGGTCCAAAACTGGTGTAAACTGTCAAACTACCATTCAAGCTCTGACTCTCTTCATCAGCTAAGCAGCTGCTCTCTACATGCTCTTCTTGCCTGTGTCACCAAATGTTGTATAATCTTACCCAAAGTGATGGACCTGCCAGCTCCTTAAGGTCAATCTGCAAATGATCCAATTCCAGCTTATGGGAAGGGTTTAGTCTCATGTTGCAGAAAATGCCTTAAGAACCCGGCTAATAAAGGACTACGTAAGTGTACAAACTTCAACCACTTTTTTCATTCCTACGTATGGACAAAGATGTAACATTTGAACAATTCATTCAATCAGAGTTAAAATGAAGGATGGAGACCACATTGGGGGAGAAAGAAATGTGGCCACTCCTTTCTATCTCAAGCAGCCAGTTACAGACATGCAAAGAGACCAAAAGTAACAAAAAAATAGTGTTGAATTACCGCATTTTCCATTGACAGAATGTAAGAGATTATGAGAGATTTAAGGCAGGAAGAAGTCAAACCCTCTGTTTTTTCTCATCCTTTTTCATTCTTCCCTACCCCATATTTGCAGGTACCTGCTCCAGGAAGGGGTTTTCTAACCCATCTCTAATTAATACTTCACCTAATCTTCTTGTAATACTGCTAATTGTTCACAAACAGGCGATTTAATCAACACTCTGCTAACAGGCAAAGCTTTATTCTCTCCACTATTTTGTGTATTGACACAGGGACGACTGAGGCAAGTATGTCCCAATTGCTTTGTTTCCATGTAATTTAACAGCAAGACATTATTTTCTCGTAAGAGGTGCTTTGAATTTTTACTGCTAATGAATAAATTAACTAAAAAGGTTAATCTGCCTACATGTTTATGAAACATTATGCAAATTGCTCTCAAAAAGGTTTAATGGTAATTGAAAGCAATTGAAAACCATGGTACATTTCATTCAAATTTAACTTTTTTTTTTTTTTAAGTATACAAATTGCAGTCATTTGAAATTTTACAGATGTGTAGGGCAAGAGATCATTTATATAAATTTAAAGTAAAAGGAGCTTTCTTATAAATTTTCAGCTTTCCAGATTTTCAAGGTTATGGGGATTTAACTGAATGTAGACCAATGAATTGTGAAGAATGAGTGTGGTTTAATATTTTAGTTACTAAACCAATAATATTTTTTAACACACATTAAAGAAATTTGCAAAATGTTTGTCATAACAGTTTTTTTACTGAGATGGTGTAAGATCTACTATGCACTCCAGAGTAGTGTAGGTTCAGAAGGACTGCATCTTTCAGCTGTGATGCATACACTAAACTCAAGGTTTGTTCCTTGAATGAGATGGCAACTCTTTAACACTTGAGTAAGTTGCTCAGTTTCCATGGCTCTGTTCTAAATTCAACAAGGGAATACGTTAGATCTGGTCTCAAGGAGATGAGACGTGTTTAGAAGTACAAAGTAAGCCCCAAATTCTGCCTTTATTAACAACTGCTCCTGTCCCTTTGAAAAAGACTGGAAGGATAGGGAGAGAGGGAAGGGACAGAAGGAAATGTAGCAGAATTTGTTCCTGTAAGTGTTTATAAAAGATGTTAATGGAAAACAAAGCAATAGGTCTATACATAAAGATTTGTATTAAAAATAAACAAACAAACAAACAAAACAGGAAAAAAAGAGCTACTCTTCTAACCGTGAAGTGCAAGAGCCCCATGGCTTAGGAAATAGTTATTTGCAGTCAAGTCAATTGGATTTATTTAATTGCTGTGTTCCCTCTTTTGGTTGTATTTCAAAACAATCTGGATATTTATTATATGAGAGAATGAGATGCATTTCTGAAAGACAATAATAACCTTACCTGGGAAATTAATACTTGACTTGCCTAACAGCTAAAATATTTTAGGCACTTATATAGGCATTTATGTTTTAGCAACAAGATGGACATTTTTTCTGCTTGTTTTCTTGGTTTAGACTTTCCTGAAGACTTATAAAAACACCCTGATCATAACAAAGACCTTTTTTTAAATGTTGTCAGTATTCTCTTTCTTTTTTTTTTTTTTTATGAATATGTCTTAATCTGCTGTGATTTTGAAAACATTTCCTTGTTTTTTATTTGATATTTTTCCTTTAGTTTAACTTTATTTTTGTCAGTCATTCTTTCTTTTCTCTGCTTTTCCTTTTGTGGGCAGGAATTGGTGAATAGAAGAAGGAAACAAAAGAAGAAAAAGAGGAAAACCAGTAGTTTGTTGTGAATATATACATCTATGTGAAAAATGCATCTGAAAATTTTCAAGCAGCTCTGTTTGTAACTGTTTACTTCAAACGCCCCTGCTGGGTGTTTGAGATTAGTTAGCTGCATCGAATGCCGCTCAGAGCATTTCCTTATATCTCTTTCAGAAAGTAAAAATAGTGCAAAATGTGTGTTTGCAGTAAATGCAATCTCTGCTGACTGCAGTAGATTGAATAGTAAAAGACCATCCTCGGTTCAAGAGTTCTCGACTTTGCATGGTTGCAGTGGAAATCAGCAGAGCCCTTGAAGGTTGCACGATGCTGATGTGAAGAGCAAATAGCTGCTCATCCTGTACCAGTGGTCTTGTCTGGGCAGCTTCCTTCCTCCATTGCCTCTAGTAGGCCAAAGCTGCTCACTTCTGCATTTCAAAACTTACTGCAACTACGTCATCATCTTAACTTCCACTGAAGGGCAGTCTTGCTTAGGGGCTTGGAAGTATTTTTGTAATTTCACTTCTTCTAGAAGATCCTATTACTCATTATTGTGTGAAGTGGAGATCAGTCCTCACTTTCTACTAGTATCTCAAGTAAGTAATGAGGGTTCCTTAAGTTTTTTTGTAGTTTAGTATGTTTTTATAAAATAAAAAAAAATCCAGAAACATAGGAGATTTTTTGCTGCTGTTTGGCAAATCATAGCTGGTAATCCTATTCAGATTCTATCTTAAAAGCCATTGGCATTCTTGCTCCCACTTCTCCTATGTGGTGACTCTCATAGCCAAATCTTTATGACAGTGTTTTTCTTATTTCTCCCATAAATGTTTTCATGGATATTTTATATCCTTTTCTTCTTGTACTTGAATAGGTTTTGTAAAACATTGTTTTACAAAAAAGTATTTCTCTCATTCCCCCCGTCTAGTTACAAACATAAATCTCCCACCCTTTCTCCTCTGCCGAGTGCTTTTGTTCTGCTTTTATAAATTTCACTATCCTTTTCCCTGGTAAATCCAAAATTAGTTTGAGCACAGGAAGTTAGGGATCTGATTAGAAAAAGATGTTTCAAAGGAGATTGTAGCAATGCATTTAATATTAGTAATACTTCCCTTTAATTACATGAAGTTCATCATCTGGCACAAAAAATTTGTTCAGAAACAAGTGAAGTGTGAACAATTCAGAGATTAGGGGAAATAACCCTCTTTTTCAGCCTGGTTAAAAGTAGGTTCCTCCATTTCCCACATTGTAAAGTGCTGATTTGTCTGTGAATATAAATTAGAGAAGACAGAGCTACTCAGAGTCACGACATCTTGTTGTGGCAGGTGGTGAGGGTTGCTGGCGTCTTTCCCACTTTGGCAACTGCCTCACACCTTATCCAAGAGGATAGATGCAAAATCAGGGTGGCCAGGAATCAAGCCGCAGCTTCTCATACAGTTGATAAGTCCCTAAAGGCTCTCTTCAATACATAGGCCTTCACGTTTGGGGTATGAATCACCACAGAATAATTTTTCTCATAAAATTTATAGCATTTTCTACTTCTGCCCATGTCAGAGAAATACCATACAAGAAAACTTTCTTTCAGCAATTCTTTCCCCAGAACTGGCTTGGAGCCACATGTTCACAGTTCCACATTAGTGGCAAAAAGCAGCCAAGTATTTCTCCAGTTTCAAGGTGGGGGGAGGAGGGTGGGTAGGGTGGGTGGGAAGAAGTTTACTCTACTTTCTGCTTGCAATCCAGGTGACTCTTGGCTGAGCATAGAGGAGCTTGTCACCTTGTCGCTCCTTCCTCCTTTACGACTGTCTGGGAATCTGGTAGAAAAATATTCACCTGCTTCCAAACCATGAGCATGATTTGTGGCTTGTGGTTTATACTTCATCTTGTTGCAGTAGGTGCAATGTACTGCCCTCTGTGCTTTCCCAATAGTCAATTGTGTCATTAGTCATTTCCGTAGCAAAGTAGCCCAAGAAGCAGTTAAAGGTTTTAAAAGCAGTACCACTCTGACCACAAGGATCGTTTTCCACCCCACTGCAGTGTTTGGCACATTTCAGAGGCAAGAGAGGACATGGCCACTTTCCACCTGAAGATCTGGGCAGAGGAACCAGCCCAGCCCACTGTTCCCAGCTGGAGAGCAAGGATAGGTCACGAAACCAGTTAGTTATACCTAAAGCACACAGCAGAGAAGTGACCTCATTACTATTAGATCACAATTCTTCCTGAAATGTTTTTACTCCCAGTAAAAAGAGACCCAGACAGCAAACAAAAGCTGTTGGAGGGGTTTGTTATACAGACATAAACCGATATCATCTACCCTCAAATATTTAATAAGTCTGAACTGAAATGTAAGACTTTCCTCATCACTTGTAATCTAACTTCTTACCTCAAAGGCCTCAACAAGACCAGGACTTCAGTTGGCTAGGGCTATTTACTACCAAAATGTTATTTTTAATAAATGAATCTCTTGTTTTAAATTTGCAGAAGCAGAGAAAAAAAGTTACTTATTTTCTGTATATTTTGGTGATTAAAAAATGTTGAGCATTTGGATGTTTTACTTTCCCTCAGACCTGAGAACTCTTATGTCAAGTAATGGCCAAGGGAAAATTTTTACCTGGTGTTATAATGGGAAGCCTGGCAGATTTAACACATTACTCCAGTGTTTGCCTCAATTAGATCTCATTTCTGTGGTTATTGGACACATTTCAGATAGTCTTGACCATCAGACCCGTTTAAACTCACATTGCTCACAAAGTTACCCGGACAATATTGTTGCAGAATGATTTAACAGTCTCCAGATAGAGCACATTAGCAAAGCAGACAAAACTCTAGATACTTAAAACATATGATTTATATTTTTATAGGGATTAGCAAAGTGATTTAAATAAAATAAGAACCAGCTAAAGTTCAAGCTTTGTTTCCAGATTTGAAATTGGTCAGATAAATTTCCAGTAATTTTATTGGCTCCTTCTCATTGCCATTTTATTCTTACTCATGCCTCTCACAGGCTTCCTTCCATTTCAGTGGACTACTGCTTGAAAAAACACTGCATACAAACTGAGTCGAAGTAGAAGCACTTTCCAAAGAGAACATCCTTAAATATACTGGGCACATAAATTAAATCTTTCTATACATTTTACTCCTATTTGTAAATAATGGTCTCAGTTCAAACACAAGTAGCAATATCAAGAGAGAAATTCAGATACCTAAAATGGGAATCAAACTGCAATACATATAAGTGCCATTAAAAAGAATACAGAATACAAAACCTGTACAACACCCACTTCCCAAGTTTGGTTAATTCCTGGAGGTTTGAGCAGTTTTACCCTAACCACACAATTCTTTCCTCTAGGCCTGACTGGGCTTTAGATGGTGGGTGGGGTTGCATGTAAATTTCTTAATTGTATGAGCAAACCCAACTCACATTTCTGTCCCTGAATTTGGAGCCTCATGGCCATTGCCACTGAGTACTGATGACAGCTTCTGACTCTCATACAGTAGTTCTATAACCAGAGCCCTATCAGGGAAATTTTACTCCCCGAGTCCCCTGAGAGTGGGTATCTCCCAATTCCCAGAAGGAGGTAGGGGTGGAGAATGAGTTCTAGCTTAGGTTAGGATCTAAGGGATCTGACTGAGTTTTCATTTCTGCTCTAAGTCCTATGCACATAAATATAGGTTAGCTATTGAAGTGTTAGACATAGTGGCCAACCTTTCCTTAACTTAGACCCAAGACACAAACTGCTTGGAATGTGTAGTGTTCAAAGTCTTCACCTGGATCCCACATTCTTAAAAAAATAAAGGTTTTGATCTTGCCCGTAGCGTTTGAGCCCTGAAAATGGAGTCAGCTTCTTTTCTCCACTATCCCTCCAACACAATTCTAGACTAAGCTTTCCTAGAGCTAATGATATGGCCCATAATATTACAAAAACCAGGCATGGCATAGAGGTGTAACTCCCTAGAACATAGTTTACAGATATTCAATGTATGGAATTTAACACTAGTGTAAAGTATGCAGTTAGGCACCTTTAAAAATCTGATGTGCAACTACTAAGCATTTCACAGTAACAATCAATACAAGTAAATGAAGCTAACAGTTCAGTGTAATCATGTATCAGCAAATCAAATGCAGACTGACATGTTATACCAGAGTAATTTATTTCTGTTATTGATTTCAATGGAAGTTTTGTCTGTTGACCTACATATGCTATGTTGAATTTAGTCCGTAGAGATTAACAGCCATATAGGTTGACGTTGAATCAAGTGATCATATTCCAAATGAGCATTAAAGACTGAACTTTTATTCCTGAATACTTAAGTATTCAGGAACCCATTAGCAGTCTATTAATAATGTGGGGTCACTGAAAATAAATTTGGAACGTTAGATTTCTGTTTTCCAGGAAGTCAGAACCCCAGAACACTCCTCCACTGCTGCACTGCATGTGTCAACACAGAGAAGCAGGGGGTTTTTTTAGTTATCATGCCTGACATTTAGTACAAATGTAGGTAAAGGAAAAACAGAAGAATCCATCACCTTGCAGCTGAAAATTTGAAGAGCAAGTTACATATTGGTTCTGATTTCTCATGCATGTTGCAATATAGTTGACAGGCATGACTCACTCTCCACTCCCACTAAATGCAACAGCATGAAGCTGGTCTAAACAAAATAGCACTTGAAAGGAACTTCTTTGCTATGTTACTCTGCACAATTTCTCTCACCCTTGGGGCACAGACTTTTTAGTAGGACCTGTTGCAATAGGACAAGGCGTAATGGCTTTAAACTAAAAGAGGATAGATTCAGACTAGATGTAAGAAAGAAATTCTTTACTATGAAGGTGGTGAAACACTGGCACAGGTTGCCCCGAGAGGTGGTAGATGTATCCCTATCCCTGCAAAAATTCAAGGTCAGGTTGGACTGGGGTCTGAGCAACCTGATCTAGCTGAAGATGTCCCTGCTTATTGCAGAGGGGTTGGACTAGATGACTTTTAAAAGCACCTTCCACTGCAACCTATTATATGATTCTATGATTATCTCTTCAGTGTCTCCCTATTGTCTTTCATCTTATATATAGGATATTATCTTTTCAGAGCAGAAGTCATCATACATAGTTCTGACAGAAAGCAGTCACAATGCAAAAAGTAAATAGCGGCAATCTTAAATGTATGCTTTAAAAGAAATTTGTTTCCTTTGATACATTTTACAGTGCTGTGCCTGTAATCACAGAGTTCCAAAATAATTGCTCCAAGAGGAAATCTTAAATTATATTTGGAATATCCCTTCCAAAAACCCAGTCAACTGAGTGTTATCTGCATTCTAATGAAGATTACCCAAGTATTAGTCTTGCATGAAAGTTAATTGTCCTTCATTTTGACTATGTTTCCTCTATGTAGCCCACCTGCAGAAGTAGATTAGCATTTAAATGAAAGCATAGAATTGTCCTGGTTTCAGCTGGGATAGAGTTAATGGTCTTCCTAGTAGCTGGTACGGTGCTGTGTTTTGAGTTCAGTATGG
>JAVJGG010000040.1:1651453-1679546 GCA_035590195.1 Aviceda cuculoides
CTCACTTTCTTTTGTTTTCTGTTACAATTCGAAAAAAAAAAAAAAAAAAAGAAAAAAAAGAAAAGAAAATATTTTTAAAAGGTCTAAACTCTGTCAAAGGGATTTAAAATTATCACCTCTCCTACAAAACAAAAGTACAGATGTTTTGAAAGTTTCCAGCAGTGGCTGGGAGAAAGCTATAGAGCAGTTGTGACAAACACTCAGGTTTCCTTATTTTTTTTCCATATGCTGTGTCAATGTTTCTTTGCATAATTTTATACATGTACTGTTTGCTTGTTTCCTGTTGAATTGAGTGACATGAAACAAACCTTGGGTATAGCAACATTCTCTTTTCCAGTTCTTACTGTCAGTCTTTGTTGTACAGAACTTCCATTGGACAAGAACTCTCACCGATGTGCAGAATATACAACTCAGGTTTGATCTGTGCATACACTTTTTTGCTGGATCAGAGATAAGAAAAACACAAGGTCTTGTATTTGAGATAAGTGGGTCAGCTGGTAAAAATTGGTGAAATATTTTGCCCAATATAATATTTGGAGAATATTTGCTGCTGATATATTTGTAGTAAGTTATGTTTAGGAGTATGTGAAAGTTTCTGTCACACAAGCTACTAAGAAGTTACTGCTGTTATGCACAAAAAGCACATCTCACCTTTCATTTTGACTTACTCTTGATTTACATTGAAGAAAACAATACAAGAAAATACTGACTCAAAGTCCCAATGACAGTACAACGCGTCTAACCGCAGATATGCTGCTTCAATTCACACAATGTCGGGTGCCTCAGGAGACCTCAGTTTACCAAAGAGTTCATTAAAATGAGACCAAGAATTGGTCCTCAGATCTCTAGCTAGAATGCCTGTAAAATCTGTGATTAAAAATCAAACCTTTCAGTACTCGGGTTTTGTGTAATTTTCACAGTGCAGTAACCAAGAGAAAGAAGAAAGATTGACCTTGATGAACCAGAGCACCTCAGTGGAGACCACAAGTTGGTCAGGAGCTGGAGCACTTGACCTGTGAGGATCGGCTGAGAGACCAGGGTTTGTTCAGCCAAGAGGAGAGACAGCTGTGGTGGGGTGACCTAGCAGCCCCCCAATACTGACAAGGATTGACAAGGACTGACAGGACTATAAAGAAGACAATTAATTTTCACAGCAGTGCAGGGTTGGAGGATGAGAGAAAACATAAGCTGAGACAATGGAGGTTCAGACTAGATGTAAGAAGAACCTATGCCACCATGAGGACAGTCAGGCAGTCAGACAGTGGGACAGCCTGCCCAGTGGCTGTGCAGTTTCCAGCCTTGGTGGTTTTCAAGACCCAACTGGATAAAGCCCTGAGCCTTGGTCTGGCCTTGTAGCTGAATTTGCTTTGAGCAAGGGATTGGACTAGGGATCTCGTGAGATCTTTTCCAGCCTTAATTATCCTATGAACCTGTCATATTCCTTTCCTGTGAAACTCAGGTGGACAACTCTTTTAGGAAATCTATTTCTGAAGACCATATGAGAGACAGGATGAGCCACTGGATAAGTTTGTGAGACAAATGCTGCATGTGTAAATTAGCAATTCTGGACAAAACTTCAGGAAAACTAAATTCCAAAATACAGATATATTTAAAAAAAAAAAAAGTCTTGGTACACAGCAATAAGCATAGTCTCAAGGTTGATTCGACAACTTGAAATTCCTAAATGGCACAGATGCATTATACCTAATTTAGATTACTTTACATTTGACTGCAAATGTATTGGCTTTTGCATGTGTTAAAACATATCCAAATCCCAAAGAGCTGACAATCTCAAATGTCAAGAAGGATGAAGTGTGAGTGAAAGGAAAGGTTATTATATCTATTGGTACGTGACTGAGGCACTGAGAGATTACATGAAATGAGATTGGCCCCTTTTTATGACAGTGGGGACTGATCCTAACTTGCCTAAAGCCCAGACAAGTATCTTAATTATAATCACACTCATGTTTGGTTTTTTTTGTAGTGTTACCTATGCCTATATAAAACAAACTACCTCTGCATTGGTAAATACACCCTATTAAACTGAAATTATTGTCAGTGCATGTGTGCATACTCCCTATATAATTTCCACTGAAAATTTATGACACACAGAGATCTATTCTTCCCTTTTGATGAAAGGATTTACACACATAGCTCCCATTAATGTCATAAGGAGTTATACACTTAAATCCCCTCCCCTTCCCCAAGTATTGATGGTAGAACCAATGCGAAAGTGCTCTCTGGTTTTTTTATCACTGGTCTTTTTCAGATGTAACATAAAACAAATCTCTGTAACTGGAAGAATTAAAAAGAAAATGAAAAATCTTCCCTTTCCAACTAATGACTGGTCTGTTTGGCTTTTTTCTGTGTTCACAAAAACTTTTTTGTTTTCCTCAGAGTGGTAAAAAGCATAAAACAAAAATTAAGGCATTTCTTACCCCACCTAAAAATCCCACTTGAAGCATGACTTTACAATTTTTTGATATTTGTAGAGTTTATAATGAAACATTCCCTTGCACAAACTGTTTCCTCTGAACCATTCAAGCTGAAGTTTGTGTTACGCTCCACTAAATTTCTTTTTAACTTCCATTTGTTAAATATGACATTTGTCCTAAAACTCATTGATTAAAATCCTATGCTCTCCAAGCTCAGTCACCACCACCTTTAACTTCTCAAGGAACATTTCAGCCTATTGTGGACCTTAGTTTAACAATTGATTTTATGATTTTTCTATATGAGACAACTGCAGAGGATGGATTTTGCAGCATAGGTACTAGAAATGGATACCCTTCTTTCCTGTTGCCTCACACACTTGAACATTGCTTACATATATCTCTATGAGAGATTTGGGATCACACAATGCCTATAAAACAAGGGACACTCCTGAGATTCAGATTTATAAATATCCACTGCCACGTAGGTAGTCCAAACCCAGTCAGAATTTGAGTTCCAGTTAACCTCATTTGTCTCTGGGTCTGATAATGCCAGAGCCTCTGTTGATCATACGATACTTCCAAAGGGAAGAAGAAGTAGGTGGAGATGATCAAGTTATATAAAAAGGCCCTGGTGTGAAGGAAGGCCTGGAGTATTCTCTAAGCACAAAAGCACCTGAAAAAAAACTTTTTGTAGATGTACCATGTAGATCTTTCTGCAGTGACCAGAGTCATGCTTCATTACATGTGTAATGCAGATAGACCTCCAGCCCTGTCTGAAAGATTGGTTTTGCATGGTAGTGTAGGTGCATCCATTTATTCCGTAACAGGAGCACTTTTCTAGTCTATTTTGGAAATTAATTAAACTAAGCCGTGAAGAAGTCTGGAGAAGAAAAAAGTCACTGGGGGACATAGCATAGAGGAATTGAAACTTGCATTGTAGCTACTTTCTCACTAGTTCCCAGCACAGTTAAGGTCATTATGTGACAGAAGCTTTTCTTGGAAATGTCTTATTCTGCTACTGGCCAGATAGCTAAGTAACTTCTGAAGTTGTGCAGCATATCTGTAGGCTGATCACAGATTGTCTACTTTAAACATTCTAGAGGCAAATGTTTTCTGCAGACTATATCTGAGCCCCAAGTTTAATCCTTTGTTATTCTCTCAGAATCTTCAAGTTTATGCCAGTATTGAATCATTGGTTATAAACTCACACACACGCACACACACACACACACACACAAAAGGCCTTTAGATGGTCATTGGGCTGATAAACTCTGCTTCATTGAGAAGGGAGAACTTTAGCTGATTTGTAAAGTACCACTACACAGGAGGCAACAGAGTAAGTGAATTCAGCTGTCACTTGTGAATAGGAGTTTTCGTACCACTGCTTGAAGGCTGAACATGGAAATGCTCAGTGCTGATTAAATAACCATAATTCCTCAAGGTTGTGACATGTCTGAGAGGGATGGAAAGCTGTGATCAGAAAATCTGAGTAATAGAATTTACAATGTAATGGCATGCTCAGGAGGATTTTTTTACTCTCAACCAACCCACAAAAAGTGTAAATAAAACAGAACAGGCTAGGCAGATCTCTAGGCATTTAAAATGTCTACTTTCTGATTATGTTTTGAAATAACGTCAGTTCATTTTAAAAAAAATGGATTTTGCTGTTCTAGCTGAAAAAGAGGTCATTTCCACCAATTGCTCATTACGCTCATTAGCATTCTTAGAAACTAACTGCTTGTGGTGGGAATTTGGAGCTGGCATCGTAACATATCAGGTGATGCTTGCTATTGCTGCTGGCCTCCAAGCCTTCTAGGAATTCTGGACTTCCACCCAAAAACTCCAGCCAGAAATTAATGCGGCTCAAATCAGACAATACTGAATAGTCACACTTGAAGCTATGCTCAAGAGAAGCTATGCTGCTAGTAAGGAACAGAGCCAGCAGAGAATCACAGAGACAAATGCTGGCTTTAGATCTTGCCCCTAAGGATTGAATGAGTCTTTTTACCTTGGGAAGATTATGTATATTTTTTACACAAATGGCTTTCTACTAAAACCAAGAGAGTTCTACTCTAAGCTGTTCTACTTTATATAGCCCAAAGACCTAAGCATTTAGCCATTTTCTGTGATTATATCTGAACTACTTCTAAATTTCCTATTCATAAGAAATGTTGATTCCAATCTTATTTGCCCTCTTTTAACACTACTACTCTGATTTAGAGCATAAGCAAAACCAGAATTATTAATTTTTGCATGTATGTGGGTATGTGAATACAGTCAACTTTAAAAAAATAAATCATAAACTCAGGAAAAGAAGACGGTAGTTGGGTCTAAATTTTCAGGTTCCTTGTTGATTCTGAGCAGGTTAGAGTAATCACAAAACCTAAGAACCTGCAGTTCATTTGTACTTTGCAATCGCAAAGCCTTGGGGGTGGTGATTTAGGTGGACACCTCAAAGAATGGAAAAAAAACCCCAAATAATGTAATAGCTTACAGAAACATAGACCTGAGTCATTTTTCATATCTTTCAAGGACTGAAAAAGCCTGTGTTAAGGAAATGCTTTCAGTTTAGACCTTACTGTTGTCTAAATGACTACAGCTAAGCTCTAGAAAATTCTACTAAGTTCTTTGAGACATAGTTTAGGAGATTCTTCTAAACCATTGATTGAGAAGAGTCACATGTTATACATGGATATGGATATATCTACTTAAAAGTGGTGGCAGTTCTCAAGCCAGTGTCTTGCATTGCTCTTGGATGGAAGATCCATTGTTCTTGTTAGTTTGAGGAAATGAGACTTATTTTTCAGGAAAATACAGTTAATGTTAGCTTGTAGGAAATCTTGCTTCTCTGCAATCCTCTTATTCTTTAAAACATTGTTAGTTTAGAAATGTGGAATAATATGAAGAAAGGAAAAGAGGCAACCTGAGTTTGTCACTTGGAGTTGTATGTGTACAAATATCTGTTCTCCAGAAAATGCTTGTAGGTTCTTCTGGATCTCAGGCCTTTCTAGGGCTTTTTCGTCCAGAAACTCTACCCAGGCTCTGGCAAAGGCTGGTACTAACACCTTCCTTTCTTCTTTCTTCTTTTTATTCGATTGTATGATCTTTGTAAACTTTCTGCACTGCCATTTTGAGGCATCTAAATCCTACCCACTGAGACACCAAATGGGGATTATAGATATCAAATTTGGATGTTTGGATTCTACACTGTAATGTGAAATCCAAGTGGCATCCACTTATATTTTAGGGATTCTTCTCTGGATCTAAATTAATATATGTAGTAAATACAAAATGGTCATAGCTTTAGAAAACCTTAGCATGACATGAAGTTACATTGTCATCATCACTGAGTCAACCAGTGTCCAACTTTAAAAAATCCATCTATTTCACTTCATGATATACATGGTGACAGGTTAGAAGAATGGTTCCCACCATGTTTTCAGAATCGATGTCTCTTAAATACTCAGATGGTTAGATGTGATGAAGTACTGTGAGCATATTCGCAAACTGTCAGAATTGAGAATTGCTTCTCTGGGATTTTCTTTATGGTTGACATAAGCCTTGCATGTAAGCTTTCTCCTGAGCCAGCTTTACTCCTTAAACTTTCTCTACTAGTTTCTTCCAACTTCAGGAGCTGCATTACAGGGGTATGGTTAATGCAAGTGTACTCAGACTTATGATGAGGGTGGTCCTCTCATTCCACCTATTACCCAGGTGCAATAAAATGCCAAAATCTCTGCACTTTCATGTAATTTATTTAGGACTGGAGAGTCTTTCCTAAGTCCTTCTCGTGCATAACAACATTGTGGTGATTATATTCCTACCTCTCAGAGATGTTACTCTCTTACTTTTTCAGTGTTTGTGAGACAATCTCCTCTCTGTGACATTGATTCGAGTCATGAGCTGGCACATCTTCCAGCATGAATCCACGAGTCAGCAAAACTGCTCAACTTCTGATGGCATGATCAAACCAGACACCCTGTCACAAACATGAGGTTTAGCCTGATGTTACCTAGTACTGCCACTGCTGCAGCTGATCTTACTACTTTAAAAGCAAATAAAGAATTGTTCATAACAAGGGATAAATCTGTATAGTTTTGAAGTTTTTTGTCCTGAGCAAAATGCAAAAAAAGACTGCTGCAAATGTTTGACAATCACGGGAAGACAGGTCCCTGACAGAGAAGCAAAATGAACTAGCAGCATAAACTACCCTCAGGAACTGAGAGCACTAAGAAATGAAAGTCCTGACACCGCAATGGGAGAAGTTTCACGACTGGAAAACAGAAACACTCTGTGTTGTCCCTGCTATGTTGCAAGGATTTATTCTGGGTAGTATCTGAGGGAGGTGTGCAATTACAGTCCATCGATAAGATAGGAAATGCATCACACCAGCAAATAAATAATGCTAAGGATAGCAATACTCCATATTTCTCTAGCCTCTTTAATTTTCAGTTTTTAAAAGTGCTTAGCATGACATTCTTTTAATTAAACCTCAGAAAACCCTCCTAAACTAATAAGTAAACTGAGCCCAATTTTAGAAAGGGATAACTAGGATCAAAATGTTTACGTGATTTACCCAAGGTCATACCATTTATCAAAGCAGGAAGAGAACCAAAGTCACTGAATCCCAAAGCTTTGCTTTTACCGCTGGTGCCTGCTTCCTGTATTATTTGTTATCTATTTCATAAACTGTATTGGAAATGGTTTGAGGAACCGCTGAAATCAACATTACACATGCTACAGAAATGTAGTCAAAATGTAATTTAGTAAAGGAAGTCAGCTGGAATGAGTCAGACCACAGTTCTAACTCAACTTAATTACCTGGGTTGTTTTTCTCTGTTAGCAAAGAGCAATGATAGGTTTCACAGAAGTCAGATGGAAACAGTGCGAAAATAGACCTTGGAGGCTGCAGTCAAAGAATTCACAGTGGTTTCCACTAGATGGCAATGCAATTAAATGCTACCTGTTTCAGTGGGTCTGGTTCAACAGCCCAACTGCGGCTGTACTTAATTGTCATACTGCAGTAGCACAAATGGCCGTACACCTAAACTGCAGTGGGATCCTGTGGTGCCAGGTGTCCAAATGCAAAATGATTCACAAAAGTTTGTAATCAAAGCATATGAAACTATAGCACGATGTATTATGTTTATCTAAAAGAATTATTTATTTGGTATGTGTAGCCTACACATGCACAAAGTTTGTGCAACTAAAACACACCTGAGGGTTGCATCAATGATTTTTTCTTAGGTAACTGGCTGAGGGCTTATACCCGAACTATCTCAGGTTTCCTGTGTAATCTTTGTCACATTATTTACCTGTGGTCAGGTGCTTTTCTGTAAAATTCCCAGCTTTATTTCACAGCAGTCAAACCCTAACTCTGAAAGTGGTCTGTTTCTGAGCCCCAACTGTTGTGAAGAAAAGTTGCAAATGGGTATTCTAAAAGTAACAAAATTAAAAAGCTGATCAATAAAAATAAATGAATAAATTAATAAAAAAACCCCAAAAATATAAAAAAAAAAAAAGAGAAAAAGAAAAACAAGACAACTTTTTTTTTTTTTTTTTAATAAAAGATCAGCTTTTGAGGGTTTCAGTAATAACTTTGTGGTCTTAGGGAAAGAATAGAAAATATAGCAAGACTCACAAGCTCCCAAATTCAGAATGTGGTAATCCTTCAAACTGTTTATGTTTATATTTCTAATAACTGCTGCTTTCTTTACAAAATACAGCTGTGCTACTAAAATTGTATGAGTTCCATTCTTTACCCCTACAAGTGGCAGCAGCATTCTGAATCATAGGAGTAAAAAGCTCTATGATCCAGCTCAAATTTTCTACCCTTCCCCCCACTGAATATGAAGATCCTCCATAAGCTTAATTTATGGACTAATAAAATGCATTTCTGAGCCAGAAGTAAAATATACAGAGTGGGAGTCCTTTGGCAAGTGGTGCCTACCTAAAATGAATAGAGAGTTCTGGCCCTAAATCAAATACAAAGATTAACTTTTAGCATCAAAGGACAAGACAATGTCTTCTTCTGGCCAGGAAACTGGTGGGATGAACATATTTATAATTCTTCATATCTGTCTTCTTGCTGGATTTGCCTCTTCCTTCACATATTTTTGTCATTTTTCTTTCTAGCTTTTAGGCTTGTTCCTCAACAGCACAATTTTTTTCCATTCCTCCTTGACACCTTTGTATTTTTAGTAGAGTTGGGGTCATGCAGAGCAATGGAGTGCCTGCTGAAGGATCTCCACAGGAAGATTTCGGAATCCAACAAGGATGGTAAATTTTAAGGAGGGTACTTAACACAAAGGAAAAATCATAAGTATTGTAAAGTTTTCAGTCAATTTGTTTAACCTCTGTCCCTTATGCTTAAGGTAGCTCGCTGATTCACCATTCATAAAAAAGGGGGTTGGAGAGAGGAAAGAAAGAAGGCAGCTGAGCTGCCAGCATCTGTGACAGTGCATGACAACAATGCTGCACCTGCTGATGCTAACGGGAGGCAAGGGCTAACCCCTGTCATTACCACGGTAAACCTGCATCTGCAAAGATGGCATTTCCACATGTATGAACAATTTGTAGGTGTAACTTACATGACTGCTTTGGACAATGATAAAGCACCACCTTCCTTACCAACACTGACAAAACGTAAATCAAAGAAACCACAGTAAGCATAAAATAGCCTGAGCATTTGCCCCCAATCCCTCTTTTGTCTGTGAATGAAATGGTGAGATTTTCTACTGCTTTGCCCTGTTTCTGTGTCTATCTGTTTTTCTTTCTTTCTTTTCTTTTATTTTCTTTTCCGATGGAAAACAATAAATTACTGGTTTCTGCTGAAATGTTTTGCCACAGTAATGTGGCAGTTTAAATAAAGAGAGTATGATCTCCTGGCTAGCTTCTGAGACTGACTGTCTGGATTCTTTGCTAATATTCAAAATGTTTTCTCTGGCTTGTAGTGCTACCCCGACTAGGTCACTTTCTGCCTCTGCTTTATCTGTACGGTAGAGATAGTAATTTTGCCTGGATGCACAGGGGAACTATAATGCCTAGACCATTTGTTAGGAAAGTGCTTTGAGATCCTCAACAAATTGTAAAATATTCTTCTTCAAAGTGACACTGTAATTTCTTCCATCATTACTGATGTCTCTGGAGAAATTATAAATCAATAGCTGAAAGGGAAAGGGTATGAGAAAAAGTTCTAGGAAAATAAACATAAAAAGAAGTAAAAAAAGAACAACAGACTTCTTAAATGAATAAAGAAGGCTTGAATTGTTAAAGAGAACTATCTGGACTTATGTGGGTGTTTCACCAAGGGGTCAAGAATAATATGAAAGGAGCAAAGACAAATTGAAATTGTAGAATACAAGAGCAATAAACCCAAATAAATCAGTTTTAAATGACCAGATTTGTGATCCTCCAGAGAGCACTATTGCAAGAAATCCCAGTCTCATCTCTTCCTGCCCACACACATTCTTTCTAATAAGATCAAGAAGACACAGGCAGCTCCACGGCCCATTTGAGATTTATTCAGCTACCCTAAGGAACGGGCACATTTTTCACTTGTTTCAATGCTTCCTCTGCCCTCCCCCCACCTCCCAAAAAATCCCTAAACAATATAGTGATGGCAGCATGTGTCATGCAGTGATGCAGCATGAGATCTGAAGATCTTTGCTTTCCAGGTGTATAGCTCTGGAGCACAGGGAGAGTTCTGGGATTCCAGATGCTGGGGATCATCATCATTATTGTCATCAAAGTAATGTAAGATCTACCATATGCTCCAAATCCTAGAGAACTTCACAGACATGCAGGGATCAACTATACCTAGCACTGAAAGGAGCCAAGCTGCTGTTCACCTCTAAGTTACTTTTTCACAGATCTTGTATACAAGAATCAATAAAACTAGGTAATATTGAAGACAAAATCTTTGGGAATAGTCAGGCTGTCCAAGGTGGTTCATTTCTGTGAAGCACAATCAGTTTTTGCAAGGTATGTTACTAAGCTTCGCTGACACAAAATATTTTCAAAAGCTTCATTTGACTGGAAATTATTCACCACTGTATTGATTGCCAGCAGATATGACTGCTAATTAGCATGCCATCAGCTGGTGAATCAAAGTCTGAGTGCATACAGGTACAACTGACCTAAGCCAAATGTCTCAGAGCATTATCAAAAAAACCCAAAATAGCCCTCCTTCTAATTTAAATGAAAGACAAGATATTGAGAACAGTTTAAAACAGAGACCCAAAACTTCCTAAATTAATGTGTGTTTCTGGTGCCAGTTTGCAAACTAACTTTTGCTTTATGTCTGGTCTTTTTCAAAGTTTTCTCTCCCTTGAAAAACTCTGTTCCACAAACTAAAGAAGAAATCTCCTCCATTGCTAAAGTCCAGAACTGGCTGGTGTTGTCTGTGAAAAGTGAGAGAGATAGATTTCTTCCAATTGCAACTAAAACATGACCTAGCCCAAATTGCTTGTATGGCTTTGGAAACGATTATTCCATCTCGTTGCTTCTTTCTCCTCATCCTTCTGATATGTTGTTTTCCTTGTTCATACACAGTATCTCGTTTGAGTTGAACTGCAAGCACTGAAGAAATCCTGCTCTTGCTGTATCATGACATGACTTTAAATGAGGTCATCTTAGCTCCTTGTGTCTCATTTCATTTCAAATCAATTTTGGGAAAAGACAAGATTGTTTAGCAGAACCTTACCTTATCCACTAAAAGTTTGGATATTCCAGGGACAGTCCTGGTAATAGTGTGATCTGGTAAATTGCATTATTCTCTGTCATTTTCTATGAGATTTATGTATCACTTAATCTAAACATTTCAGTTTGTGGAAATGACATCTAAACAAATAGGAACAAAAAATAATAATTAGATCAAGCTGCATCCAAGGGCAAAATCTGTGGAAAAGACTTCGAGTTCAAACTCAAGTTTTCCAAAATAAATATGACATTGGAGAAATGAATTCAATGTCGAGAAGTAAAGATGATTTATTCACCAGGCCAAGAGGGAGACAGAAAAATGTAGCAGCTGTATGCAGTAATTTCAGTGATTGTGAGAGAGCTGGAGGAGAAAGCTAGCTTGAGAAAAGGGATGGTAGAAATCTTATCTAGAGTAAAAATACAAATTTTCAAACCAAATTTTCTATGTACTTAGAGAGTAAAGAAAGACACTGACGTGGCCTGCTCATTAGAAGGAAAAAACAGATTGCTTGCCAATGTGGGATTGCTGTATCCCACATTGTTATGTCAGATAGGAGTGAAATAAGGTGCTCAGGCATGTTTTGCTGTGTTCTCTTCTCTGTATCAATATATGCTGCAAACACAATACGTTGAGGTCTCAGCACTGTCGTTTCCTTCATATAATTTCCAGATATCTTTTTTGTTCAGAACCACATATTTTTTTTCTCACTTCATGCTTCTATTGCATTGCAAAAAGTCTATGCAACTTAGTCTTCACTAGAATTAAAGAATTTAAATGTTTTCAATGCCACCAGTCTATGCAGAGATTTCCTGCCACCACCGCCATAGATGGCCTTCCTACCTCTTTGCTTAACAGTTACATTCTAAAGCACCTACCAATAAAAAATGTGTAATTACAGTCAGGGCTAAAATTAATGTCAATAACAAAGTACTGTGACAGAGTCAAAAGAAAGAATTAATGTATACATCAGAAATAACTTAAAAATTACATGCACACAGAACTGGAACTAATCTTCTGCTCACTGAGCTTCCAAGTTTTACTCTTTTAACCTTTGATCTATGGGGTATCCTTCTCAAAAAAATTAATAGGTACTTTATCTGCTTGGTGAGGCAGACAATTAAGAGAATCTCTTTTTCTCTCTCTTGCTATCATGTAAACACACACACCCTTCATTGCAACAGGTTAATCTTCGAAGGTTCAGAGGTTCAGTGCAGATGCTTACCAAAACAAACCCAAGCTTCTGGTTTAAAGTTTCTAGCAATCCTGTGGGTAAAAGTTGCCTTGAACGATTTACGGTATTTTGCATTTTCATTCTTTTCAGAAATACACTGAAGATAGCAGCATTTACTTTCAGCTAAAACCAAAGCCAGAAAAAATGGATAAATCTCTCTGTGAAAACCATAAAATTCATAGAGTTCAGTTGTGTGAGGTACTGGCTCTCATGGCTTCCTGTGAGATATAGCATTCCCTCAGTTTAGTCAGTGGGAACCAAAGAACTTGAAGTCAGTTCATCTGATTTTGAATTGCAACCATTGCAAATTAAGGAAGGTAAAAGTCGGTTACATCCAGGAAAAGTCTTCTTTGGGTCAAGCTACTGAAAGCCATAGTTTTGAATGGAAACTGAAATAGTATAATTTCTGTGATAAACACATTCTGGGTACAAAATGGTCTTTTCTCGCATGAGCCCCAGTTTTCAGCTTTCATGAAAGCAGTACTTTTCATATATGAAAATTGCATATAAGTACCTTTCACAGGAGTGGAATGTACAGCACAATTTCTAAACCACCCTTTGACTTGCGGATGTTTAACTCAGTAATTTCAGTCTGTAAATACTAATGGGAACTTTTTTCTCCAGCTTAATTCCTGTACTGCACACTAGCTGTTGACTGACATTTAACAACCATGTTTGGGCTTCTTCAATATAGTTTTGCACAATCACAAGGGATCCTGATTCTGTAATTGGAACCAAAATAAAACGGAGACAAAGCAGTATTCATGTATCCGTTTAGAAAGATCATCTGTATTATGACTTAAAGCTGTGGGAACCACTTACTCTTTGCTGGTGATATCAAGATAAAGTAGATTTCTACTAATAAAAATTGAATAAATAACACAATTATTCTAAAACTTTGACAAGGAAGTCCCTGAATTTACAAGTAAAATAAGAAGTACAGTTATCCATAACTTTTTTCTTTTTTTTTTCTTTTTTTTTTTTTCCGAAGAGAAATAAAAAGACACTATTCATCACTGCAAATTACTCCACTCCATTTGGTTGTCAAGTTCAAGTTTGCACTTGACTAATGCTGGGAGAAAAAGCCAGATCTTTGCCTGTGATGGTGAATTGAGGATTTGAGCAAAGTATGAACATAGACATAGGGAAACTACTTCATTTACTTTGAGGTCATTTTCTGGACAATATTTCTAGTGCCCAGCAGGAGTTTGATTTAATGCACCAAAGCTCTCTTTGCAGCCTGTGTTCAGCTCAATGCATTTCAAAGTAATCTGCAGCTTTCAACACCTAAATTATATAAAATGTTTAAAATCTATAAAGACATGAGAACTCAGATGTTCTAGACTAATTAACTCATGACATGCTTGTGAATGAGGTTTTCCCCATATTTAACACAGTATGGTCAATCTATACTTGTTATTGAGGGAACGCTGGTCCTAATTGTGAATGTGTGCATTTTTTTTTGGATATTTGTGATCCCTGATTATTGATACACAAGTGCGATCTTCGATTGGGTAGTAGAAACTTGAGTGCAGGCTATTTTCATTGCCCTACAGTTAAAACTCCATGAAGAAAAAGAGACAAGACTTCAGAAGATTCATCACAAGCTGACTGGTTTTCTTTTCATCCTGGCACCATGGTTTTAAGCATTTTTTTTATAGTTCTTATCTAGCCTTCATTTTTCAAATGTATCATTTCCTATCAGAGTAGCAGGTTGTTTGTCCTCTTGTTGTTTTTATTCTTTCTATGTAAGTTGAACCAAGCACCTTTCAGGCACAGCAACATATGATTTTGCTGAACAAATCCACTGAGGCTGAGGTAATATCCTCGAAGATTCCTCAATTAGTCTTAAAACATTTAGTTTATAACTGAGTTATTGAGTAAGCTTAATAGCTGCTGAGTCTTAACCATAAATAAGAAAGGAACATTGCCTGCAAGGTATCATGCACTGATCTTATTCATCATGTTTGATAGAGATTTCTGATGTCATTTCTGAATTACAAGTTTTTTGTTTTGTCCTAATTCACTGTAAAGGTGGTGTTTGCTTACTAATCCATATGAGATTTCTTAAGAAACATGAACGACTTTTCAGATTTATCAAATTACGCCTGAGAATGAATTGCAGCTGAATTTAAGGACAGATAACCAGTTAAGAAATCTTTAAAGTTCTTGACAGAAATTATAGTTTACTTGGACATTTTAAGATAATACTTAAAATTACATAAAGTGAAAGTTATTTTCCAAGCCTGTTTGGACAGTTAGTGGATCTGTAGATGTTTAGATTATGAATCAAATGTAAGGAAGAGAATAACAATAATGTCATTTTTATTATTGCCTATCAATGGGGTTTTTTTGTTTTGCTATAGTTTGGTCCTCTCCTGCCAAATTTTTCCAGGTAGTTTCAAGTGCAACATTAGGTAAAGTGCATGCTAACAGTTTTGCAGATCAGTTTAAATAATTTAACATTATATTTAAAATTTCATTTCAACAAATATTTGTCCAGAAAGACTTGAAATCACTTTGCATGAGTGTTTAAACCACTCTTACAATCTGAGCATGCATGTGTCACAGCAAATCTATCACAGAAGGTGAAGGAAAAGTGAATTTACCTTTCTTTCTTTTTTTTTTTATTTTGTTCTTTTTTTTTTCTCCTGTGGACTGTTCAAGAAAGCTCCTTTTTAGTACTTTATCTTTTCTAGTACTTGTCTTTCTCAGTTCAAATGCTCTTATGATATATGTAATGCCCCTGATGTTTATCCCAAATGGAATTGTCTGTGCAGTGCCAAGACTAAGAGACTCAGAAAAATATATGGTTACTTGTTTCCTCCACACCCTTTTCAAACTGAACCTGAACACTGTGTCATCTTTTAGTGGAAAGTTTTTGTTTCAGGTTTTGTTTTTTTTTTTTTTTCCTTGCTCAGTTGACCACAGTGCACTCACCAGGCAATAAAACACCTTTTGAAAGAAACATATGAAGTTATATCCACTGAACTCCAGCACTATTAAATATTTATCGATACAATAGTGCACATTTCAGTGTGAAATAAACATCAGGCTCTGCAAATTTAATAGTTTCCAGTGGAGGGAATAGAAAGGAACAAAAAAAGAAAAGAAAGGAAAAATCCTCCCACAGTTTTTGCAGTCTCAAGAACTCTGGACTTAACGAATAAATAGTTCATGATGTGCCAAAACTGAATTGCCAAATGATTGACCACATCCTATATTGCACAAGGAAAAGGCTGCTGTTGTTTTTACAAGTGTGTTTCATTCAGTGTTTGACTTCATTGTGTAAATATTATGGAGCTGGCTTTTCAAAATTAACCTTTATTATAGATTAGCTGCAGACAGGGTTGGAGAGGGAAGGAAGCACAGAAATTAGGGGACAGGAGAACCCTAGAAAGTCTTAATCCCATATTTCCTGAACTGAAACTGCTGAAGTCTAAAAAAAAAGTTCTAGGCGACTCAGGACAAAGAAATATGTTTTAAAAGCTGCTTGCTCTTACATCTGAAAAGCAATGAGGAAAAAAAAAAATGTGTATATGTTTTCAGGCACTAGATGGAATTTCCAGAATAGTATGTTATTAAAATTCTACAGCTGTGGAAAATTTTTAGATTCATTTTTCCAATCAGAATGTTCAAAGGATATTTAACAGTTTTGAACAGTTTTTCAAAAAAAAACTTAAATGGCTTAAGAACCACTGCATGCATTGGTAGGATTTCAGTTACTAAGCCTCTTCAGTGCATTGGAAAAGTCCTTGTGAACAGCAGAGTGGCAAAGATGGACAAAGTAATCCAGCTTCCATTCTGCATTATGGTGATACTTTCATCTTGAACCCCTTACACTGATAATCATAGAATCATAAAATAGAATCATTTTGGGTGGAAAAGAGCTTTAAGATCATTGATTCTATCCATTAACCTAACACTGCCAAGTCCACCACTAAACCGTGTCCCTAACCATCACATCTACATGTCTTTTAAAGATATCCAGAGATGATGACTCCGCCACTTCCCTGGGCAGCCTGTTCCAATGCTTGACAACCCTTTCGGTGAAGAAGTTTTTCCTAATATTCAATCTAAACCTCTCCTGGTGCAACTCAAGGCCATTTCCTCTTGTTCTATCACTTGTTACTTGGGAGCAGAGACCAGTACCCCCCTCACTACAACCTCCTTTCAGGTAGTTGTAGAGAGCAATAAGGTCTCCCCTCAGCCTCCTTTTCTCCAGGCTAAACCCCAGTTCCCTCAGCCGCTCCTCACAAGACTTGTGCTCCAGGCCCCTCACCAGCTTCATTGCCCTTCTTAGGGCATGGTCCAGCAACTCAGTGTCTTTCTTCTAGTGAGGGGGCCAAAACTGAACACAGTATTTGAGGTGTGGCCTCACTAGTGCTGAGTACAGGGGGATGATCATTTCCCTAGTCTTGCTGGCCACAGAATTTCTGATACAAGCCACAGTGCTATTGGCCTTCTTGGCCACCTGGGCACACTGCTGGCTCATATTCAGCCGGCTGTCAACCAGCACCCCCACGTCCTTTTCCGCCAGGCAGATTTCCAGCCACTCTTCCCCAAGCCTGTAGCATTGCATGGGGTTGTTGTAACCCAAGTGCAGGACCTGGCACTTAACCTTCTTGAATCTCATACAACTGGCCTTGGCCCATCAATCCAGCCTGTTCAGATCCCTCTGAAGAGCCTTCCTACCTTCAAGATCAACATTCCTCCCCAACTTGCTGTCGTCTGCAAACTTACTGAGAGTGCACTCAATCCCCTCATCCAGATCACTGATAAAGCTATAAAACAGAACTGGTCCCAATACGGAGCCCTGGGGAACACCAGCTGTGACCAGCCACCAACTGGATTTAATTCCATTCACCACCACTCTTCGGGCTCAGCCACCCAGCCAGATTTTAACCCAGCGAAACGTACACCCATCCAAGCCATGAGCAGCCAGTTTGTCCAGGAGAATGCTGTGGGAAATGGTGTCAAAGGTTTTGCTAAAGTCTAGGTAGACAAAATCCACAGCCTTTCCCTCATCCACTAAGCAGGTCACCTTGTTGTAGAAGGATATGAGGTTAGTTGAGCAGGACCTGACTTTCATAAACCTGTGCTGACTGGGCCTGATCGCCTGGTTGTCCTGTACGTGCCACACAGTGGCACTCAAGATGATCTGCTCCATAATCTTCCCCAGTGCCGAGGTTAGGCTGACAGGCCTGTAGTTCCCCAGATCCCCCTTCTGAGCCATCTTATAGATGCTAACCTCACATTTGCTAACCTCCAGTCAACTGGGACCTCCCCTGTTAGCCAGGACTGCTGATAAATGATTGAAAGCGGCTTGATGAGCACTTCCGCCAGCTCCCTCAGTACCCTGGGGTGGATCTCATCTGGCCCCATAGACTTGTGTGTGTCTAAGTGGTATAGCAGGTTGCTAACCATTTCCCCTTGGATTATGATGGCTTCATTCTGCTCCCCATCCCTGTCTTACAGCTCAGGGGGCTCGGTACCTGGAGAACAATTGGTCTTACTATTAAAGACTGAGGCAAAGAAGGTATTAAGTACCTCAGCCTTTTCCTCATCCTTTGTCATTATGTTTCCCCCTGCATCTAATAAAGGATGGAGATTCTCCTTAGCCTTCCTTTTGTTGTTAATGTATTTATGGAAACATTTTTTATTATCTTTCACTGCAGTAGCCAGATTAAGTTCTAGTTGGGCTTTGGCCCTTCTAATTTTCTCCCTACATAAACTTACAACATCGTTGCAGTCCTGTTGAGTTGCCTGCCTCTTCTTCCAAAGGTCATAAACTCCCTTTTTTTCCTGAGTTCCAGCCAAAGCTCTCTGTTCAGCCAGGCTGGTCTTCTTCCCCACAGCTTGTCTTTCGGCACATTGGGACAGCCTTCTTCTGTGCCCTTAAGATTTTCTTCATGAAGAATGTCCAGCCTTCCTGGACTCCTTTGCCCTTCAGGACTGTTTCCCAAGGGAGTCTGTCAACCAGGCCCCTAAACAGGCCAAAGCCTGCCCTCTAGAATTCCAAGGTAGCAGTTCTGCTAACCCCCCTCCTTACTTCTCTGAGAAGTTTAATTAAACATTAAAAGTTTCTGAGATAGAGGCACAGCCTTTCCTGAATCTATGAATAGTTTTGAGAAAAGTGGAAATAAAAAACTAAAAAATTTAAAAAAAAAATATTATGGGAGTTGTCATTAAACTTGAGCCAGAAATATCAAAACAGCATATTAAGTTCCTAAAATTCAAGAGCTTTTCAAATTCTTTGTGTGTTCCAGGTTCTTCCTGCTTTGGAAAGTAAAGGGTATTGAATAGCAATGAATTCCTGCAAATAACTCTCTTCCAGACTTTTGGTCTCGCAATCTACTCCAGCCAGAATGGATTTACAAGGTATGAGGAAGATGTGGACTGACTTCTTTTCCTCCCCTACTTCACTAATAGTAAATGTGGCCCTTTTTTTGGTCACAGATCATAGTCACAGCTCTCAGGCATTCCTTTATTTCCTTTTCCCTGATTTGAACTTCTCAGGGCTGTAACCCAGGCCATTGTATTTCTTTTCTTTCTTAACAAAACATGAACATAGAACTTAGCGAATGATGTAGAATAGGTTGGTTCCTTATTATAAAGTCAAAATAGAAAGTAAATGGTGTGGTCGGTTCAGGTAACTCCTTGTTTAAGTGTAGTATTAGTCACTAAAAAAAGTTACTTTCCTTGTACTTTCCTTATCCTTCCTTCTCCTTTCCTTATCCTTGGTATAAAGCAGAACTAATAACACTGCCTAATCTCATAGACTATGTATGATTCTTAATTAATTAACACATGAAAACTGTTTAGAGAGCTTAATTAATAGAAGTGAGTGAACCAGAGGTTATTTTTGGTCTCTTGTATATGCTTTTCAAAATATATATACTCATTTACCTGGCCATTGGGAAATCCTTTAAGCAATATAAAGAAAATAAATCATATTTTATGCATTTGTATATCTTATTCAGCTGAATACATCTTAAGGTCACTGACACTATTCAGAATAAACCTAAAGGAGTGAAATTCTTTGTTGGCAATAATAACAATTCCTTCATTCTGAAAGCAACCACACTGTGTTGATTAACAAAACATGTTGCTAATGTTATGCTCCACATAGGTTAACTATGTACAATAGTTCAGATCCCTTCTGAATTGTAAAGACTTTTCCTGTTTGAGGGTTGGAGGTTTTTTTGGGGGGGAGGCTTGGTTGCTTTGGGGTTGTTTTGCTTTTTTTAGTCATTACTTTGCAGGGCAGAACTTTCATTTGTGTAACATTGTTCTTTGAAAATGCAGAGCTAGTATCTATTTCAGTAGCATATAACAACTTCCTCCCCTGGGTTCAGCTGTGATCCAGCGATAAAAATTTCATGATAAAGGTAGAGAACTGCTGGAAACTGTAAGTCATGTTTGGTAAATGGATGTGAGTTCTGAAGACAGCCAACAAGATGATAGGAAAACTAACATACTGGAAGTGGTTTAAATGGTAGCTGACTTACTGTATAAATTACAGAAACAGAAGATGAGGCTGGAGGATAGGAATGTATTAATAAGAAGTGAAGTTTAGTCTAGTGGTTTTTAGGATTGTAAGCTGTGGAGAGAGCTCCACATTCCAAAATTAAGTCCAATCCAAGTTCAGATTTTGAGGTGATTGGTTTTTAAACTCAACCCCATATTCAAAGTGGAAAAATTACATCTGATGATCTATTGATTTAAGACTTCTGGGGCACCTGTGTTAGAGACTGAAAGAGTTAATGTCTCAAACATTGTGGTGGCACAAGTTCTGCATAATAACAAACTCTGCATAACAGTGAAACCTGCACAGCAATGAACTGCAGGTGGAAAGAAGCTGATCAGCACAGGACATCAGCAACAGGACAGGGAGGGTATGCTGGAGGATGCGCAGCTCCGTG
The DNA here is from genome assembly GCA_035590195.1 of Aviceda cuculoides. Taxonomy (NCBI): domain Eukaryota; kingdom Metazoa; phylum Chordata; class Aves; order Accipitriformes; family Accipitridae; genus Aviceda; species Aviceda cuculoides. Next base: position 1,671,746 of record JAVJGG010000040.1, read on the forward strand.
TTCTGATATGCTGTTCTGATATGCTGAGCAGGGCAGCTCACCTCGTATGGCCAAGGGTCAAATAATGGTCATGTCTGCAGGGAAGGGGAAGTTACTCCCCAAACAACTCCCAAACCCACGGGCCCATTTCCAGAAGGTTCTGAAAGCACAAACAGTGCATGACACCTTACTAGCCTAATGAGTTTGAGTCCCTGCCCAAAGGAGGGGCGAGGATAATAAAAGGACACAAACTGAAGTCCCACATGTGCGCACCCACCAGAACAGGACCCCTCAGCTGACTGGACCCCTCAGCTGACTGAACAAATGCTGGACCCAGGACCAGTGAAATCTTTCTGTTTTCTTTTCCTTTTTCTCTCTCTGTCTCTCTCTCCCTCTCTTACCTTTTCCACAATCCCTACACCTCATCCCTTTAAGACATAAAACCATTGACCAAGTCTGGGACTAAGAGCGGATCCAGCCGCCCCAGGCTCTTCTCTGGGAAGGAGTCTAGAAAGCAAGGGGGTCTGCTCTGAGCCTTGTGACTCAACAGGAGGGAGCTCCTTATTCCCTAAATTGATGTATATGTTTACCATGTGTTGCAAGGTTTACTGAGGTAGTTTTGTGCCAATTCCTGTTGACAGAAACCCTGCCACCTACTGTTAATGCCTACCATGTTCAGTTTGCTTCTGCCATGGATAAAATGTTTAATTGATCGTTTGGTGTCGCTTCACCTTAATTTAGCCTGAGGGAATTCCGAATTCACCATGACCCCTCCCTCATCTGTCCAGCCTGGGTCATGACAACCTCGTCAAACCCGACCTTTGTTTTTGCTAGAAAATACTCCTATTTTGCTTATTTGCATTACAAACAAGTATAAGAAAAAAGAAAGACAGTAACTGATATCCTCCTACCTCTGCCACAGTGATCTAGCAGGGTATCATGTTTGAGAAAAAAATTGCGACACACATGATTGGAAAATATCTATTGATTTTTTCCTTTTCCCACACCACTACTTTATTGAAATGAAAACATTTTAACACGTTTTTTGAAATAGATATTTTTCCCTCTCATTTCCAATAATTTTCAATTGTTTTCTCCCAAACTATGAGTCTCAAAATGTCATGACTAAGATATATCCCCACTTTGAACTGATTCAAATGGTACAATTTGAATCACAATCACAAACTGATTCAACTGATTGAATGGTACAGTGTTAGTTGATTTCTTTAAAACTTCAAAACAGACTTAACCTACAATGTCAGAATAGTTAATTTAGAAATGTAGGTTCTGCCATAGCCTGTCTATATGACACTGACCAAATTATGCACTTCTCTGTGTTTCATTTGCTTTGTAGTTAAGTAGTAGTAGTTCTGGTCATCAATCTTTTGTACATCTTTTCCAGTTCAACTGAAAATTCTTTGAAGAGGTGTAACTCGTACTGTTTACATAATTTAGAACTTTATATGTGTGTGTATATATATATTTAAATGGAATGTTATTGGACTCCTACTTCAGTAGATTTAGTCTTTATCCTTCATTTTCCCCCTTGCTAACTTTAGCCTTATGTATGCTCAGTATGAGCATGTAGGTTTTCTGAATATAAGGGAAAAAAATTTTCATAATGACAGTGGTCTTTGGGAAAGATTTCTAAGAGCAGTCATTGAATCTCCATGTAGACACCCAAGTGGATAAAGACCTGACCAACTTAATGTAACTTTGAAGCTGGTTCTAAAATAATTTTTAGCAGTTGTGGATATAGTCCTCAAACATGCTAAGGATAAGCTACATGGAAGAAACATCAAGGCCTGTTATTTTAGAAAGTTTAGTTATAGTATTTGAGGAAGTGGATAGAAGCAGCGATACTGAGTACTGTACAACCTTTTTACCTAAGTAATAAAACTCTAAGCTCTATGAGCTTATTCACCACCCTGGTGAGAATAAATTTTCTTAGAAATTTTTGTTCTGCCTTTTCAGGTTTTCAATTTTTATTTCTGGAATATGCAACAGTTAGAGATCTTGTGAAAGACACATTTTTGCCTCTTCAAGAATTTAAACATCTTGAAAGGGATAGCATGAATAGTCTGGTACATCTAAGTCCTCTTTTCAGCTCTACATCAGTTATGGAATAAGGGGAATCAGTGCAAATTTCCTATTTTATTGTAACTGGGAAGTTAAACAATTTACTTCTAGAAAACTTATAATGTTTTTTTTATTAGCCCTTTCTAAGTTATGAAATTGATACGCAGACTTGGACAGAAAGACTATGTCCAGGTCACAGTTGAGAAACAGCCTCAAAAGTACAAGCATGGAACTATGTTTTTTTTTTAAATATATACCTCATTAATTTCAGTGGGAAATGTACATTGAGATATCTATAACACTCGATAATTTGATTTAATGTCTCTGTCCTAACAATTCATAATCTCCCAACCTACCCCAATGCCTTTGTGTTCGATATGTTGCTTTAGCAATGTCAGTTGTAAAAAGTAATGAAGGGTGTTCTAGCTGAGCTACAGAAAGCTTCACTTCCAATTAAGAAAGGCATATAGAGCTCAAAATCAGTCTGAAAACCATCATCTATGCAGTCATATATACTGTGTCAAATATAACCTGGATCAATGCCTGGTACAGGGACAAAGATACAAGAACTGCAGTAGAAAGCTTCAATTTCAAGGAGTTACAAATATAGAACTTGGCAAAGACGATCATAACAGCACTGCTAGTTCATAGGAAACCTTGTAAGAACAGCAAATGATTTTGCAATGGAAGATGAAGGAATTAGTAGCCATGAACAAAAGGAATGCTAATTTTAAGATCAAGATAGTTGTGCGAGACAATGGAATGACAAAAAGAGTAATGGTAGGCACACATGAAAAGCCAAAGGCAGGAGTATACAAAATTCAGATATTAAAGGAAAAGTTTATTTCTAATGTAAGAGTCATGTGAACTTAGTGTAGAGGGGGAGATGAATTTGGAAATACACAATTTATTACTGTGCCACTGGAAAAACTATTCCCACTTCTGTTTGAATGCTGGTATGAAGAACTTGGTTTCCTCAAGTAGATTTACTCACTTTGGGCCCCCTGATCCTTTAGTAGTTGAAAAAGTGAATTATAAAAGAAAGACACTCTCAAATAGAGTGGATAGCTACCCAATTTCAAGTCAGAAAACCTCCATTTTGCTCTATAGTCAAGGGAAGAGAATGTGGATGGATTCACTATTTGGTGGTGATGGAATGTGTTAGAAATGACCAGGAAAGACACAGAAAGCAAGAGATTTTATTTTACATATACAACTAGAAGAACTAAATTTTTTGTGGGACTACACTAATTTCTATATTATTGTGAATTGTGAAGAATAAACTTCAACTCCACAGCACTTGTGCTTTATACACCTATAATTTTTTTTTCAATTATCTGTTAACCTTTTTATATGCGCTATTTCTGAACTCTTGGAGCACTGAACTGTTCTAAGATCCTATTACTAATCTTCAATTGTAAAACATTGTTATTTAATGTTACACTTTATTTACTTTCAACCAATAGTTAATTCACAAATATCTTTCCTGTTATCTCCTGGTACCTTTCTTTATTAAGGACATCTAAAGAAATACCTCATATTCAAGAAAGCTTTTTGAAAATCTGAGTGTATTACACACAGTAAAAGTAGAGATTAATTACATATTGATAGTGGATTGATTCTTAGTGTTAGCATTCTGTATTACTGTTTGTTCTGTCTGTTTGTCTGGAAATAGTGTCTTTAAGATATTTTAAGGATACTAGGACTCTTACTGGTTCTTTAGGAATTGTGTTGCACCTAATATTCGGTGATCATGAACTACATGTCAGACATTATAAGAAAGCTTTGGTCAAACTAGTATTGAGAGATACCTAAGCAGCATCTTAATGGCTCTAACTGTTTGACTGATTGGTTGAAGATATTTTAATTTTAGACTTTATGAATGAAGTGGTTTATATCTTCTTGTTGTCATCTGTAATGCCTACATGACATATTGTGACCATAATTCGTAGCCAAACAAGCTGCACTTAGAATAGGTCTGGTCAAAAACTTTCTGACAAAGTGCATACATCAAGAGAAAGTTACATTTTTATGACATTAATACAAAGGGAATGGCTGGTGTCAGTTGTGTATTATCAAGGAGTGTGAAAACCACAAAAAGTTTTTATCCAGTTTTCAGAGATATTTCAGAAGAAAATAAAATCTGAAAATTTTTTTTAATTCAAAATTGAGATTTCATGGGTTTGTTTTCAAACAAAATTTTTTCAAACTATGGAAAGTTTTCTTTTTACATCAAAGCATATTCAAGACTCCTCATGTTGCTTCCCTTAACTAGGTCCCAAGTAATTCTAAAATGCCACTGTGCAAAATTTAGCGGAGAAAAGTTTACAATAGTGGTTTTAGATATGCATAGATATAGGCCTCTTCTCCACTGTTGTCTGGTTTTAATATCAAGGAGATCTTTGCAAAATGCTAAAAACCCACTATCTTAATTCTTAGAGCTGAAACTTCAGAATTTTAATTAGATGATCTAGCTTCTTGTGTAACTGTAATTATCCACTCACAAATACAAGATTAAATAAGGCTTCTGCAAAAAGCACTTCATTGTGGAATGTAAAAAGGAGAGGGAAGGAAGAAAGGGGAAATGTAGTGACTGACAACAATAGTCCGTTACAGACAATCAGTCCACAGGATATATAAATAAGAGTCTAAGCCTATATCTTCTTAGAGGGTTGTTGACGGCACACTTAACTGCTAGTCTGTACCCAGCCACAATACACTTAAAGTTAATTAGCTGAAAGAATGTTGAATTTCCCAGGCTTTAGCACTGATCTTAGAATAGGCTGCTGGGTAGGGAAGTCTCTCCTAAATAAAAGATGATCTGGAACAGCCAAGCACTAGCTGAGTTTTGCAGATGTCTGTTCCATTCTCCTGCCTTGTGGTGACTTCAGATCTTCAGACATGAGGCAGAATCTTTTCCACAAGGAATTAGGAATGCTTCCTTAAATTAAACCACTCTCTAATTTAACAAAATGCTTCCCTATGCAAGTTTGATCCAAAATCTGTATCCCAAGATTTAAGCTGCAGCATTAGCTTGGAGTAACCAAAACTTGGGACAGAGCTTTGCTGCATAGGATTTTCCCAACATGATCATCTTTTAGTTATGATATGGGTGTTTTCCACAGAAGTAACCCAAATTTTAGCAAACAATGAATATGATAAAATCTGCATTATGCATGCCTCACTCCGTTCTCTTCAGATTCCCTTATCCTCACCCAATGACAATGGTGTGTTTGCACTGTTCTGAGCCTCCATTTCCCTGCAGCCCCTGCAGAATAGCTGCTGTGCTCTGACTTAGGCCATCATAGGAAATGAGTAAGCTCAAAACAATAACCAATGTCTCTAACATATCTGCTCATAATAACATTTCACACAGAAAAAGTAGTAACTTGTCTTAGTAATCTGAGTGTACAGCACAGTAGTCTTAAAGAGGCACCTTTAAGTATCAGGATGAAGTTAGAAAAAAATATCTATTCCTTCATGTCATTTCTTCTTCTTCAACGTCCCCATTTTCAGAACAGAATGCACTGTTTACACAATCAAAGCTCCTTGGAGCATTTCCTTTGGAAAAGGTTACAGTCAATGTGACATGTTTAGGTAGCTGCCAAAGGAGCTTTTTTACTACAACACCTCACTATGAGAAGAAAGTATAAACTATCAAAGTACCTAGAGACTGTAATCTGAAAAAAAGAAAGCAGGGGGTGGGGCAGTTAGGGCAATAAGGGAAAACTTCAGCAATATAAAGCCATGAACACTCATGTTTTCATTTGAAAGTACATAACAAGAGTGTTTATTTTAGCCACTTAAAACAACAATAACTAAGTCAGGAAAGATCATTATACTGGAATTAAGGAAACTATGCATTTATAAAAACAGTCTCCAATAACAAAGTCCCTTCTGGAGAAATGCTGCCTTCTCTGCTGAATGGTAAGCAATCATTTTGTGCTGAGCTAATTATTAGTAGCTTGAAATGGAGAGTTAATAAAGTGCAGCCCTATAAAGTTTTCATTGTTGGTGGTAGTGTTACTCTGTCCCCAATGTATGGAGATTTTCTTTCCTTCCCCTGCTGTTTCTTTCCAGTGCATTTTTAGAAATCAGTACATTTTGGCTACTGACAATTTTGTATAGAAAGACAAGTAAACAATTAAAGCAACTGCCAAAGTAGAACTGGAGCAAATCCCATAAACTAATTATAATCTTACAAAACAAAATCCAGTTTACTTACCAAAAAAACCATTAACAAAGTAAGGACAACATTGGCAAACAGTGGATAAAGCCTTGCAGTAATAGTTCTGCAAAAATCACCAAAAATGATAAATGATGTTCCATATAAGTGAACACCATCAACAAGTAAATATTGACCCTACTGAAATCAGTGCAGAGCCAAACGGTTTACTAAATTACATAAGGTGTTGGGTTTTAAATACTTTCCCTACTGTTAGCAAGCAGTGTTTTCCACACAAGTAACCCCAAAACTGCATGGTTTAGGAAGGAATATTTCTATAGGAAATTTGTTCCTTCCTGTAACCATGAACTGGTACTAGATTTTTCATCACAAGTATCCTAGCTTAAGCACTTTGATCATCAGTCTGTAACATAACATATAAAATATACTTATATCCCTTTGAAAATAAGTAGCATGTAAGTTTATGCTTTTTTGAATAAAGATTTATTCAAGTATTTGCTTCACTTTAAAGGCATGTGTTATTATTTGGCTGAACCATATCTGAATTCTAAAGTTAGGGATTTAGATGTGGCCTTACATTTTCAAAGGAAATCTGTACATATGAATCCAGATGCCACTGGTTGCTATTTTTGTTTTTATGTAATGTATGCTTGCTGGAAAGATTTTTATCTCAGTGTAATTTCTGATATAATTGCCTTACAGCTATATGGTACTATTGGAAACATGCTTGTTCTGGTTTGGCACCTAAATAGGAATTAAAGCTGTTATCCAGAGGCACGTACATGTGAAAACAGCAAGCTATGTTATTTCCACATTGTAAATGTACTTGTTTTCTCTGGGTTTGTAATAAATTCTGTAGTTCACATTTAAAAAGCGTTTTTCCAACTTTTACAGCTATTTTAGATCTCTCATTTGAAAACATTTTTTCGAACTGCTAATAATAAAAACACTCAGAAAAAAGCCTCTACATTTTTTAAGGATTCTACCCACAAAGCCTAGTAAATGGAAGCTTGCATATTGTTTTCTTGAAGATAATTTAGTAACAGGTAGAAGGTATTTTAAAAGCACACACAGTGTATACATCTAAATTAATGGGGTGCTTCTGGGTGTGGAACCCTTCCTGCAGTAGAGTTCTGTCCTTGCTTGGATATTCAAGGAAGGTGATATATAAATATGTTGTAAGAAACTTCCCTCCTATCCACCCTGAAAGAAAAAAAAACATAGGCGAATGTAAAAGGAAAAAGGCCCTCCTTTTAAATACTATTCCTAATTATATTATAATTATATTATATATATAATATATTATAATATATAATTACATTATACTATATATTATATACTACATACTAATTATATACTATATACATTTATACATTCTATATATTCTATAAAGTCTATACAGTCTATACATTCTATGCATTCTATATTATATACTATATAATATTATATGGTATATGATATAATCTATTCTATTACACTGGGCACAAGTATAAATTGGGAGAGGAGCGGCTGGAGAGCAGCCCTGCAGAAAGGGCTCTGGGGGTGCTGGTCGACAGC
>JAVJGG010000040.1:1689802-1703496 GCA_035590195.1 Aviceda cuculoides
TTTGTGAAATTTAATTGCTTAATACCAAGAGGTTCGTCTACAATACCTATATTTAAAAGGTACACTAGTCTTGGGGACTGAGTACCAGGAACACATACCGTCTGGGAATAAAGATGCTTTAGCAGGGTGGTTTATTGTCATCAGCAGATTAACTTCAACCTGCTTAATATCCTTATAAGTGTTCTGAAGAGCTATAATCTGAATCCAATCCAGTACATCACAACTATAGTCTCACATCTTTTGCATAAAAATATATTGGATAAAATATTCACTTTGCAAGCAGGAGTCTCATTTTTATTTTTTCCTTAGCCTGAAAGGTTTCTAACCCCCATCTCTCACTTCTTGAGAACACAATCTAACTGCTTGACTATAGACTAGTCTGAATGAGCATATTTCACGTCTTTCTTTGTATCATCTGAGTCAATGTGGAGACAAGAATGCCAGAGCCAAGGGCCAGAAAGAGTGATGCAGCACTAAGCATGGCACGTAGGGCCTGTTGTTTAGAGCAATCATCTGAGTAAGAGTTGCTCTGTTTCTGCCTTACTCCTGGAATTATTACTATTATAAAAGACAGATAAACCTAGGAAGTTTTCTTTCAGACCAGAAGTAAAAAGAAGAAAGGAACAACAAATTTAATAATAGTAATAATTTGTATGAGAATAAATAAGAGCATAATATAACCTATGCAAGGTCTGCTATTACTTTCCTCAGAGCCCTGATTCCTAACAAGCACATATTTAAACCCTGAAGATGCAGAGAACAGAAGCATGTATATTCATAAATGTAACTATTGCTCATACCACCAACCCACAGACACTACAAAACTGGCATGCCAAATGTACCTCAGTGTTTGCAGGGAAGAAACAGTACTGAAGATAAATGTGTGTGCATATGTGTTTGCATGTATATCGGCTCAGAAAATGAAGAATACTACTTTCTAATTAAATGAGAGATTTTAGGGTAAGTGGAATCAGACCAGGTAAGAAATGTAAGTGGAACTGTAGTGACCCGAGAAGCTTCTTCTATCTTTATTGTTTGTTATTTAATACATAACTTGTAAGTATGTGTGCACGTACCTGGGAAAACAGACATTTGCTGGATGTGTATTACATCTTAGAAAGAAATAAAAATTGCCTCCACAATTAGTGGGTGTAATCTGATGTTATCTTTATTAATCACATAATAGCTGCTTCCCTATTTTATCCAAGTTGCCTTCCCTGCAATGAGAATGGTAAACATGTCACAGTAGGAAACTCTTTCACACTCTCAACTCCCTGGTCTTTGATGCCTATCATAGTTTCCTGTTGAACAGTGAGACACGTAACAGGCATATTCTGCCAACATAGCAAGGCTACTATAACTTTCTGTCCAGAATTCATCTCATGTTTGTAACAGTTGGAAATGATATGACAGTGCCATTTCTGTGAACATATGATCATGTTTTGAGTTCTTTATTTTGTCAGAGCAGCGGTGGATATTCATTACAGCACTTTTATTTCACTTGCCTTTTTCTGAGAACTATGTTCTTCAAGTATGTTCCACATTTTCAAGAATATTGATAGCTCTACACCTGGGCCATGTGTTTTTAAGTTATTCAAATACTAAAAATGTAAAAAAATGCAACATTTAAACTTTACATCTGGTTTCAAATGCACAGCTGTGTATTTAAGAAGCACAAATGTGTATGCAGTAAAATAAAGGGTGTTTCTGAATTTTCTATTGTTGTAATTCTTTCATTTCCCCTATACGAACCTTTTTTTCTTTATTAGGCCAGATTCCCAAATACTGGGTTTACTGACAACACTCTGTTCATGCCAGGGAAGCTGTTCTGATTTATACTGGCTGAGAAATGATACCTCTGTTTTCCAGTAACTGTATTCTGTGGATAGATTTTTTTCCCTTTTTTTCTTATTTCCCCTTTAGTTTACATTTCAGAATTCATTTTTTCCTTTCCCTGAACAAACTTTTTCTATACTGTAAATTCTGGCTATCGTAGTTTTATTAATTGCAGTGTTAATGTCACCGTGCATTCCTTCATGACAAAGGATAGTGGCGTACTTTTTAAGGAGAGGCTTCCTAGTGAGTTGTCAGGGCTTGGGTGTGTGTCTGTATGTGTCTTGTGGTATTATACTGAAGTTATTTCTTCAGGTGTTTAGACCTTTTGCTTAGTGAAACAGGTTTAATAGGCTTTGTAATTCTTCAGGCCTAAATCACCATGACTTTACTCCAATATAATATAGGTGTAATTCTGTTGGCATCTTTAGTATCGTCCCAGCATAAACCTCTAGCTATTATTTTAGTCAATTAAGTCTTTTATTTTTAAAGACTTTTGGAAAGCAAAGATACGGTGAACTTGCAGAGTTTGTGTCATTTAATTGAATCTTCATTAAGAGAATTTAAAATATCAACATTCAGTGCTAATCTGTAGAGTTTTCCTTTAAAGTCATCTACTGATTTTTAAATATATGATTCTCATTTAATTAAATATAAATTGAATGGGTATTTCTAAAATAATGTGAATAAAAATCCATCACTTTAATTCTGGTCTGGTACTTGCTGAAATAAATGTGCATCATCTAATCTACCTTACTATGTTTTCATAAAAATAAGTTATGATCTTTGTTAATAAGTGTTAAACCTAAATCATCAAGTTAACATACTAAAATTAAGAATCTTGGGCATAAAATTAAGAATCTTGTTGACCTGGAGTCAACAGAAATGAAAAGTGAAAATAATTACTTCATAAATTACAGTTTCTGACAAAGATCAAGTCATGCTTCTCTATAGGTTTGCTGGCAAATGCTGTACCACTCAGGCAATAGATTAAAAAAATTGGTAAAACGGTAAGGAAACAGGGTAGCTGACTGGATAGGAGACTCATTCCTTAAATATTGCTGGTGATGCTATCCCACAGTTAAAACTGTCACCTTAGAAGCTGCATAAACATCCTGTTTTCTCCACCTTGTGTGACAATAACACACTGGTAGAGTGGGGTGTGCTGTCTTTTCCATGAAACGGTTACCACAAGAGTTAAAACTGTGAATCTTAATACTATTGCCATTTTTTAGATCATATCTGACACCTCCATATGGGCAACTAAAAATGTGTAGGAGTTTAGGAGTGTTAGTGAACATGCTCAGTCTTGATTCTAGTCTTAGAACGGAAAAGTAGAACAACAGTAAAAAGGGAAGATTTTTATTTTCATTCTGATATGGCTGTAACATATGAAAGAAAATTATACCCTCAGCTTCCTCATATGTGCCAGCATCCAAACACAAAGTAAAGTTTGTATCAAAGCATAGAGTCACATTTTTTATGCTACATTATTTATCCAGTGGTGCCCTTTAGGCATTACATTCGGTGTCTCTCTCTGAGAAAGTTATTCATTTATGAGGGTTTATACTACCATTCATTTGTGAGGGTTTATACTACCATCTAGTGTAATCTTCTTTCTTTTTAGGAAAATATTGTCTTACACATTAAAAAAAAACAGTTGCTGTTGTTACTGAATATACTCTGCTGAAAATACCTTTGTCTATGTACTAGAAATAATGATCTTTCCTTAAGGTCAAATATTAGCTAAGATTATGATTTTAACTGGTCAGCATTAGAGACATATTTTATTAACTACAGAAGAAAATTTAGATTACAGTGAAATGACTGTCCTCCACAATCCTTAATTTGATTAGTGAAGAAATTGCCTGCCTTTACCAAGATAACAGAGGCTTAATTGGTGCCCCTTCCTTCCTTCAGTATTTTATATTAAGGAGTGGAAGATTAATGTCTGCCAGGAAAGGATGCAGAGATCAAAAAGAAAGATGAAGCAACAAGCCATGTTTTAAATGCAGAGACCTGCTATTCGAGGCGTGAATTCAGAAGCTTGCAAGCATACTTTGCTGTTTAAATTTTCGGAAGGCAAAGAAAAGGAGCCTACTTCACCCAAGATACTTGAGCACATTCCAGTGGGACTGTTTAGAGTTTGCCCGTGGGCCTAGGTAACATGCTTGAGCTGTGACCGAATGAAGAAACAAGAAAGATTATATAATGAGTATATAACATATATAAGGAGGGTTCTGGGAATCAGGATTTTATCTTCCTAATTGATGCACATTCAGACTGGACCACTATAGTCCCATGAGAAATTCGAGTTAAATCAATAGGATGTCTTCTGAAGTAAGATATGCAAATAGAGAGATGGGTTGAGTTCGCTTGCTGACTGATTCATTACCAACAGCCTATCCAAATCTAATAAATGTAACAGGAAACATAACATGGGGCCTGATCCAAGGTCTGGTATAAGCTTTTATTTGGCTTTAAAAGAATTTGTGTCGATTATCACATACCACTTAAATTAATTTAGGTATATTGTACCTAGAATTTGGAGTCAAGGAAAAAGAAGAGAAAAAAGAAAAGGGAAAAAAAGAAAAAAAAAAAAGGAAAAAACCAACTAAATAAACAAAAAAACCCCACCACAGCAAATTACCCCAAATCACTATTCCTCCTCAAAACAAAGGGATAATATCCTCTGTCCTAAATTTCAGTTATCTGCCCCTTGACATTTTTTAGGACTAGTATGTCATCAAATTCATCTTATCTAGTACTTCAGTTATTTCAGAATTTGTTGATGATAAAATTCTTCTAGAAGAAACTTTGATTTCCCGGCTGGGAGGTGTGCTTGATCATCAGCAGCAATATCTACCTTCCTGTTGCTAATGTTGTTTTACTTTATAAGCTTTTGACAAAGCTTAGTTTGCTGCTACATGTGTTTGCTTTCTCTCTGCTAACTGTGTTACTGATTTGTGGAAATCTGGAAGGAAATGAGGCTGCTTATCACCCTCCTAATTAATTTCAAGGCATGTTCTGGCATTTTACTGCTCAAGTGAACTTATCCAAATTTTTGTTTTTCACCAGAGAGCAGACATGCTTGTAACACTTGTATTTCCAAATTTTTATATCTTTTCTCTAAATTTAGCAGCTGACTTAGGAGTAGATGTGGTAGCTTCTGAAAGGGAACTGGAAGACTGCAGTGCAATGGTGAAACTATATAAGATAAAATAATTTGTGAGTGTGTAACTGGCAAATTCACAGTTTTCCACGAGTTCTGTTTCATTTCATGCATTGCACACCAAGGCAAGTTCACAGTATTGAGAGGGTGGCACCTGAAAAGGCTGACTGAAAAACTTTATTAAGCTCCTGTGGTATTGGTCTATAAAGCAGATTGTATTTCCTGCAGGAAATTCTATTTACTGACATTACAGAAATGCTTGAGAATTGACATTTCTAAGTGCCAACACAACAGCACAGCAATTTTACAATAGCTATGACTATAAATATAGCCTGATTACACTGCATGTTATGGTATATAATATTAAAGATAACCTGTTACAATGCATTTGAAATCATTGCAAATAAAATTAAATTTGGAAATTCCTTCATTTGACGATATTCAACAGAATATGTCCCTGTTAAATAGTTTTGTTTCTTTTGAAAGGTGTTCAAATGAGTAATTTAATGTCAGCAAGGTGGATGTTCTGTCTTTTAAAAGGATTAATTCTAACCCTTTAATTATTGGAGATTATCTTTCTTTTAGAAGACCTCATTAATGCTAAGGATTTTCTTCCTGGTAAAACTTTAATTGGAAATGCTCTGAAATAAATGGAAATTGCTCCTTAAAACATTTAGTATAATATTGACTCTGGTTTTTATTCTCCTGATGCAGTTTTATAACATTTTCCTTACATTTTTATTTTACTTGTTTCTCCTCTTTGCATCTTAATAACAGCTTTTATACTTCAAAATGCATCTATTTGTTTATAGATTTATTAACTATTTTTAGTGTTCAGTATGCAAATTCTGTATTTGTAACTGTAAATACCAGAGTCCTCATCACTAAACCAGACTCCTTCAAAGCAATTCTGAACTTGCATGACAATGGTCGCTATTAAAAATTCACATATGAGCATGTGATTTCTGTGGGACTTGATAGCATTTTGGTTCAGTTCAGCATCATAGCTAAGAGCATAAAACTTGATTTAGTCTGTTTTCGGTTGTTGAGTTTGGTTTGATTCTCAGAATCATGGTTTTCTAGCTTTGTAGTATCATATGGGTTTAGTTTCCTAGGGCCTTATACCAAGCTGTTCAAATAAAAAATAGTGTTTCCTTGTGACATGAGGGGATATGTATCAACACAGACTTTTAGAGAATAGTTATTATCACTACTTTCAAAATGGAAGAGACCATTTCTTAAAAAAAAAAAAAAGACGACATACAACCATCGGTAGTGTATTTTACTATAATTTCAAGTAAATCCCATGGTTATTATAAGTACTTAGGAATAAAGAATGACAAATTTGAAACGTATCCTTCTTTTATAATTGGTATTGTCAAAAGCTTAATTGATATATATCCCTATTTCCAGAAAAATGGATATTGGAAATTTAAGTAATGAAGAGGTTAGCAAAAGAAACAGACATATGGTTTAGAGACCTGTTTCAGGTGCTACTGAATTCCCCAGCTTGTAATACAGGAACAACAGGGCACACTAAAGTTAAAAGGAGTAAAATTCAAAGCCCATAATTCTGATTACCGAATCCCTGTTTTCAGTGCCAGATAAAGGTTTGTCAGCATTTCCACAATAATCTTTATCTTAAGAACTTTATATTTGTGCAGTACAAATTGCCTGAGACTGGAATTAGGCATCCAGGTTTCTCCTATGTAAGCTGGATATCTTTGACCTATTTAAACAAAGCAAAAAAAATTACTCTGGAGACCTCTAACCTAGAGATTCCAAAATGGTAACAGCAGCATCTGGACAGGCACCAAAATATAAATAAAAGCTTTATACATTTAAGTGAAATATAATGAGGATAACTTTATGGCCATTTTAATTATCCATTTTTCTGGCATAAAACTAAATTTGACTTTTAATCAGAATAATCTTGGATAGATAGAGTTTTCAGTTTATTCTAAAAATGTCTTTGATTTGTACTTGTACCTCCCCTGTAGTGCCCGATTTTACTCTGTTAGCATTAAACAATGTCAATCAGACATCATTTGGAGTAGTCAGTACCGTTTCAGTACTAATTTGTTTAGTTTTGTATATACTACGTGCCTAGTGCCTATAGCCTATGTGCTAGTATACGTCTGCTTCTGTCTACATGCCATTACTTATGTCCAAAGGAAACACAAAGCAGGAGTTGAGTTCTGCTCTATCTAGCTCTGCTGTGGAACCCATTCATAGGTCCAAAATACCACATATGCTTTGTCTGCCTGGCACAATGCAGAACTGTATCAGAGCTAGCCCATTTAAAAGTGCAATAATACAATAAAATTTAAAAAACCAAACCAAACCAAACAAAAAAACCCAAAACAAACAAAAAACATAGGTCAGCAGGAACACTGCTAAAATGGATTGGCCTTATAGATTGTGTCTGCTTTTGGCATCCTAACCAGCTTATATATCTCTCCAGATAAGATTACATGACACTTGTTTACACCATATCGGTGCACTTATTATTTCTTTACACTTAAGTATATCTCCTTGTAAAGAATATATGATATGTGCATGTTACATATGTAACAGGTATGTCATGAAGTTTAATTAATTTCACCAAATACTTTAATACCCTCTGACGGAAAATCGCATGTGGATAGAAATTTTAAAACTGTTACTATAAATATAATTACTTTTTATGTAACTTTCAACTGCATAAAAGCTTTCCTAATTTTCAGTAGATTTGAAGCTGTTGTTTGTACTACTTGTGCAATAGCATATTAACATATAAACCTGCTTATGGCTGGTCTCCAGTGAAAAATAATGATGTCTTTCAAATATTTTAGTACTTAGAAATTTATAAGAACTAATTTCTATAAAGAATATCAGACCTGTACCTTGTATTATATAAACAAATTTTTATACACAAAAAGATTTGATTGGATGGAAGGGAAACTGGACAAAAAACTGGATAAAATCAGTGGGATATTGACTACTGTTTTGTGTGAGGCAAAATATTACTCTTCCTTCCATGCAGAACTAGGCAGAATGTTCTCACCAATTTTTGTTTCACTGCTACACTCTGAAAATGAAATCTGCATTCCTTATAAAAGGAGAGTTATTCTCCTTTAATTGAGCAGAAAAACATCAAAAAGAAGAATCAAACAGAAGTTTAGAAATTGAAGAAACATTTCATTTTTATATGTTTAAGTGGAAATAAGCGTCATTTTGTGATTTGCTTCATGTTTTAAACATTTTTTTCTTTGAAATGCAAGCTAGTTATTCTTTTTTTAATTCAAATGATAACATTCTAAATGTGATTTTTCAAATCAACAGAAAAGCACTCAAAACTATTTTAAATCACAGTTTGTAAAATATTGTCAGTATCAATTTTTTATCTCGGTTGAAAAAGTGAAAATGTTTATATATCTATCTCAAATATTGCCATACTATACAAATATCATCCTTTTGACAGCATCATGCTCTGTTCATGTGCTCTGTATATTACCCTGCTTAGGTATATTCTCTCTTTAACCAGATCTCCTGTGAAAATATGCTTATGCCTTTCCTACTTGTTCATTATTACAGTTTTTCTGGTTAGTTTCCAAATACACTAACTGCTTTCCAAGACTACCCCACCAGCTAATTCATTTTGGACAATATGAAGATCAAATACAAATATGGAATTTATACAATGATGAACGTTTTGTTTCAAAACGTAAATGAACATTTCTAGGATTGTTCAGCACTTTGTCTTCCTGAAGAAGGCGACACTGACAGGAGCTAATCATCTTTGCAAGAACACCAAGCAAAATTCAGCTGCTACCTCCACAAACTAAAAAGGAACGGAGCAGGTGATGTGTACCATCATCTTTCATTTAATGTTTCTTTAAGATCATGAAGAATAAATGGAACAGTAAGGTATACAACTTCCAGCTTATTTTTCATTTTATATTTCAGTATTTCTCATTTTAAAAAAAAAATACTAAAGAAAAGGAAGGTGCATTGCTATTTTTATCTTGTTAACATTTATTAATACACATATATGTTGAAACAACATTTCCATGTTTTAATATTTAAAGTTATTACAATCTGTGTTCTTTCTGATTTTAATAAATAAAGAGGAATTGTAGTTGCTAACACCCGCCATACAATATCAGCACACCAGGATAAAACTTCAGAAAAATCTTAAATAGAAATTAAACCACAAAGAAAATAAGTTCTAACAGTAACAGACTTTTCAGAGCTGCCACTTTTAGTCTCACAGATAGGTGAAGTGTTTCTTATGAAGGCACAGCAATGTCTATTTAAAACTGTAATTGATGACTCTTCTCAATGCTGTAAAAAAGTAAATTTTTGCTCATAGCTAATAAATACTGTGCCATTTATACTGGGTTTTTTTCTTTTCTTCTGAATGATCCCAGCCATGCATACTGTATACAGAGTGTGTGTGTCTATATAGAAGAATCACTTTAGTCTTGACTGAAATGAAGCCACATTCAGGGTGAAAAGATTCAGCTTTTTTAAGCACAGTCTACTCAAAAATTTAAGAAAAGAAAACCCAAAGCCTCTTGAAGATGCATAGGAAAATCTATAAGGATATAACTGGGATTTCAATTTTAAAAAAAAAAAATGGTTTAAAGCTAGATTTCAGAACAGGGTAGCTATGACTTGATACCAGTTTGGAGTAGAATGAATTTCAGAAGAAAAAGGAAACAAAGCTGACTAATCGCATCACCTTTTCTACCCTGGCTGAATAGGATAGTTACAGAAAGCATAGCTGATCTCTGATGACCATTTACTAAGAACATTCTGCAACTGCTAAAATACATATTAATTTGGCCAATATGCCAGAAAAAAAGGCAAGCAGTGGCATAATGGACATTAATAAACCCCTCAAACCACACACTTTTTAGGTTTCCAGTGGCACAAGTCAGAAGATGCCAAGATAGGTCTCGCTTTCCATCCTCAGCTTATGCTGCTGTGTCTGGGTTCACCTTCCCATCCCCACCCCTGCCTTTCTCCACTGTGTGATTTAAGATCAGAGTGCCAGTTTTAAGTCTGAATTTCCTGACTTTTATGGTTTAAGTCAGTCCCTTAATGTTATCTAAACATACTTTCTTGGTATTTAATATAAAGAAGCTTTGGTTCTGAAATAGAAAGACTTTGATCTGCTGGGGCTAAAGGGGGGCTGCTGGGCGAATGGGGTGTGATTTCCATTATTTCCTAGCTCTTTCCCACTGTGCTACTTGTGATATGATTTTCCTTTTTTTTTTTTTTTCTTTTTCTAACCAGCTATCAAAGATTTACTGTGAGGATCACAAAGAACCCTATCACATGAAGGGTAAAACTGACTTTGCCAGACTGCCTTCAGGGATTTTTTTTTGTTTCTTTATATGTAAGTGAAAAGAATGTATCTATCTTCATGATTAGTGTGACAACATTATATTTAGACATCTTTTACCCTCCCTTCCTCAATGCAGAGTTAAGTATGATGATCTCTGCTTCAATTTACTCAAGTGGTTTAAACATACTCTCACTGACATTACGATGATGTATGTGTCAGCATGGATACCTAGACTAGCAGATATCGGATCTGACATGTCTGTATGGTATCCCTGAATGATGCATAGCTCAAGTTTGGAAATTACAGAGCGACATCTAGAAGGCTAGCAGGCAGTACCTGCTTGGAAGAGATGCTTAGTGTTGGTTCAGCACTGAGCAAATGGAGACACAATCCTGCCTGGGTTGGGATGTTTCTGCTAAGATTACGGGAGCAGATGCAAAGTCATTTATGGTGCCTCTGCCCCTAAGAGACCGAAAGGCCTGAAGTATTACCACTTGAAGTCCAGGAAATATGTAACAAAATGGTCCGAGTGAGAGAAAATGAAGCAGGGAGGTTTCCATACAGACTAGCTTCTAAAGCCACAAAATACATTGTAAGTAAGGAGAGACCTAAATGCTGTGTTTTCAGCTTCCTTTGCTGAAAAGAGCTTTCTGAACTCCATGGAAACATTGAAAAAGATAATTATCAGCCTTAGTGATTGATTGACAAGAGAGGGATTAAAAAAAAAATCACTTATTTACATGTCAAAATGTCCATCACAGCCGGTTGGTATGGGAACATACTGTCTTTCTTTAGGAAATGAGAAGGTGCTAAGGCAAAATATCTGTTCGCTGAACACTGGATGAATATGTGTTTTCAGAGAAGTTACTCAGAATTTACAACAAAGAGAAAACCGAATGCAGTCTACTGCATACCTCTCTTGTTCTGTTGCCATAGACAGAAGGACAACACAAAGGACTCAAAAAAAGATTGATACACATTCATAACTATCAGAAAACTGGCCACGACTACTAGCCACAAAATGAGCAAAGACTGCCAAAACTAGGGGAAAAGGAAATAGGAAAGATAAGACTAAAAAGCAACAGAAATACCTGGTTACGGCCACCGAAGGAATGAGAAGCTCCTGTAGAAAGCCAGCAATGATGCAAAGCTCATAAAAGAAAGAAATTTTACTAAGTACCATGCAAAAGTAAAAGTAAACACTGTATTTGGTTTCCCAGACAGGAATGAGATGTAGGACCATAGGTGGCTAATTGTAAGAGCTCATCCGTGAATAGCTGCCTTTGATAGAAGTAGAATTTTATACTTCTCTTCAGGACTGACACCAATATCAGATACAAACAGAAAAGGCCCTTTTATTCTGTGAAAACTAAGTGTTCTTGCAAACTCTTAATAATTGAGTCCTGAAGCACTGTCTGGGATGATTAGGCAATGAAGAGCAGTCATCACTCAGTTGACTACCAATGGCTCAGAAAATAAACTATTAGAGTTATAAATGTTTGATAGCTGCAATCAAACAGTGGGTCTAGATAAAACACAGTGATAGGGAGATGGACAAATCTTTAGTGTTTGCTGAAAACATATTTTAAAGTACATAATGCCCACACTCTTACAGAAATCTAGATGTCCCTTTCTGTAAGAAAGATGTTAAGCACTGCTGTAAATCTAGCCCCTGGGGCCAGCATAAGGATATCTGTTTATGACTTTAGTCAGCAATATTTATTTTGAGCATAGGGAAGAAAACACTAGAATTAAGTCACACAGTCACAGCATTGAAAGTTTCAGAGTGAAACAGAGTGCTCATTCTGAAAACAAAAAGTCTCCAAAACAAATGTTCCAGGAAATGAAAAAAGTGGTTTGCCACTCTCAAAGACAAATTGCAAATTTTAATGAAAAGAGCAGTCACAGATGTTCCTTATTTTTCCCCCTAAACATTCACTAAACTTTGCAAGATGACTTTTGAACCGAAATCAATTGCAGCCTGATATCTAGCATAGTCATATTTTCACTGTGTTAAACTGCAGTTGGATAAAAATACAAAGGTTAATGTGCCATGTACAAAGAAGCTAAAAAATATTGTTAGATTTTTGCAATGTACACGTTTATGCATATTTACATCCTTAATTTACTACAATGTATTCCTGACCTAACTTTTTACTGTGTAAGAGTTCCCTCTACTGGCTGAGCTACTGGAGCTGATTTTTCATTTCACCAGGCAGCTTGCTGCCCGATTCAAAAGATTTCAGGATCCGAGTCTGACAATTTTTCTTGCAGTTTCTCTGAAACTCTACAATAGTTACATTGAATTCCTTTGGAACTGGAAAGTCTTCATAAAAACTAGCTTACCAGTATAGAGGCTAAAAAAACTTAGAGCCAGTACAGTGGTGACAGAGTTCCTAGCCAAAGCTGATCGACTGAAATAAAATTCAATAAGTAATTGAATATACAAGTAATTGAAGTAACAGGAACAATTTAAGTAGCAGAATTCAGTGTAGTAACTTAATTTTCCAGACCTTTAAAAGGGTCAAGTTACAAGACTTACATTATATAATACATTACAGAGATAGGGTTGTCTTCAGGCTATTCCAAAAGATGTTCTCATCAGTCTTTTTTTATCCTACTGTCTTACAGCTGTGCAATAGGTGAAAGGATCTCAAATGAAGGTATTAGTTTATAAAGACTGATTCTTCTTTCAAGGTCCACTGGTGAAATCCCAGGATTCCCTTACTTAGTAAAATTGGTTATTTGATCTTTATTCACACCAGGCACAACACTCTTATAGATGACTAATGACAGTTCCTAAATCCTCCCCAAGAAATGTATACCCTTGCTTCACTTACACTTTGAGGAAGCTGAGCAAATCCATCATGCCTATGCCATTTTTACCTGAGACTGAAGAAACCTTTCTTGATTCCTTAACAAAGGCAATTGGACTAACTCCTAAGTTCTTCAAAAACTGGACTCCATCAGCAAAAGGCAGTGGCATTACTAAGGGAAAAAATGGGAGAAAAACACTTTGAATATCAGAAAGGAAAGCAACAGAGCAGACTGTCATGCCCTTCTGTCATGACCCAGACTGGACAGACCAGGGAGTCGTGTTTAATTCAAAATTCCCTCAGGCTAAATTAAGGTGAAACGATACCAAACGATCAGTTAAAGATTTTGTTTATGACAGAAGCAAACTGAACTGGGGAGGCATGGTAGTAGGTGGCAGGGTTTCTCACAGCAGGAGTTGGCATAAGACTACTTCTGTAAACCATGTAACCATATACATCAATTCAGGGAATAAGGAGATCCCTCCTGTTGAGTCACGAGGTTCAGAGCAGACCCCCTTGCTTTCCAGACTCCTCCTCA
>JAVJGG010000040.1:1703596-1747468 GCA_035590195.1 Aviceda cuculoides
CAGAGACAGGGCAGCATCTTTGTCACAGCACACGTTCATCCCGAGCCGTGCTGCTTTCCTCCTGCGTGGTGACACCAGTCCCAATCCTCACCTCACCCTCTCCATCCAGCACTTCTCAGGACATTCCGCTCTACTTCCTTCTTCCCAGGGCTTTCTGCCCACATGGTAAGTCTGTCTTTCTTACCCGAGAGAAGGCCACTGGGCTGAAGCCGCCACTCTTGACACAGGTTGTATTTTGTATGGAGGAGGGGAAGGCAGCACACTGGGAAGGGTCAAAAGGTTGTCAACGACGTCCCGCAGGGAACAGCTGTCCGTACCACATAATCGATCAGCCGTGCGTTTTAGCGACGATCCCCCAACCAAATAGCTCGTCCTCTTCATGACTTCCCCATGCCTTTTCATATCATAACTACCCAGTTGCCATCCCCGCAAAGTGTAGGGGCTGCCATGGAAAACTCAGAGCAAATGCCAGTGATTTTGACCAGAGAGTCCTGTCTCTGTAGGGCAGCTGGCAAGCATCTTCACAGCTCTCTTGCCTTGCCAGCAGCCCTTTATAGTGGGATGGACTTGCTCACCAAGTCGTCCCACTGACGGTGGTGTGAAGTGCCCACAGAGCACCACCACTGACAACCAAGTCCCAAGGAAGCCCCACCTGGGTTGCACTACCTTGCACCTCCACAGCAGCCGTCTCTTCACCGTGGAAGCCACGTACGCTGTGATCAAGGCAATCACACATACCGCCTGCAAATTACTTGTTTCATCAGACTAATTCCACACAGAGTTGTTACACATGGGCATTGTGTCAAGAAAAGCCAAGCGAGCCCTGCAGATGGAGAACAGCTCACAAACGACATCCATCAAAAGAGCTCCACAGCTTCCCTTGCCCTGCATCGCCTTCCCTTGTTTGACTTTTCCTTGCTCTGCCTTCCTTGCCTTGCCTTGCCTTGCCTTGCCTTCCCTTTTCTCCTCTGCATGTTTCCCATCCTGCGTGTAGATCCTTCTCCACTGTCAGTGCAATCCCTCCTCCATCCCACCTCCCCAGCTCCCGAAAGGAGCTTGCCTCAATTGCACGCTCCCTGTCCTTCCACCATCCTTGTACATCCTGGCAAATACCACTCTGTTTCCCAGCTTTCTTCCTGCTTCCTTCACCTTCTGCTTTTTCAGGCACAAAAGATCAGTCAGCTGAGCAGAGGCAGTACCAAATCTGCTGAAGATGGACACCCCTCTGTCCCGGGAGAGGCTGGTAGTGGGGTGGGTGAAGATCGGGGACCACGGCCCAAAGAACAGCGCAACCACAGCAAAGTGGCAAGTGCCTTGCGTCTCTCTCCTCCTATCTGCTGCCAGGTGGAGAGCTGAATCACCCCGCAGGAGCCCAACAAGGCCAGGTAGCACACCAGGGAATTGGTGCCACCTGTGGAGACAAGGAGCACACCAGTCCA
Source organism: Aviceda cuculoides (assembly GCA_035590195.1). Lineage (NCBI taxonomy): Eukaryota > Metazoa > Chordata > Aves > Accipitriformes > Accipitridae > Aviceda > Aviceda cuculoides. The sequence continues at coordinate 1,705,036 of JAVJGG010000040.1, forward strand.
GCAGCTCTCAGCACAGGCCAGCACCTCTCAGAAGAAGCAGTCAATGACATTGGGGCTGCGGCTGGGCAAACAAAAGTGAGTGCCACTGGTGCTGACAAGGGGAGAGCGGCCCCAGCCCTCAGGCCTGCTACTGCAATGGCACAGACCTTCTTGCGTGACACTGTGGATCCCCGGGGCTGGCACAGATCGGTCGTAGGCCACGACTGCGAGCAGGAAGATCTCAGCGCAGGCATGCTGGTGGAGCAAGAAGAGCCGGGCCACGCAGCTGACAAAGGAGCTTATCTTCTCCACAGATAGGACGTCCAGTGGCATTTTCAGCATCATGACCAAGGAGTCTGGGCCGATCACCGAGGCCCAGAGACTCAGAATCGTTGAGGTTGGAAGGCACTTCTGGAGACGGTCAGGTCCAACCCTCCTGCTGAGAGCAGGGTCAACCAGAGCAGGCTGATCAGGACACTGCCCCGTGTTTGGTCTGAATATCTGCAAGGAAAGAGATGCCACAAGCTGCCTGGGCAACATCTCCTGGGCTTGGCCACCCTCACGGTAGAAGAGTTTTTCCTCGTGCCTATGTGGCATTTCCTTTCACACTGCTCCAGTATGCCCACAAGGGCAAGTGAGCAAGCACCCCTACCTACACATGAGCACCTGTGGACTCGCCCGAGGACACATGGGGAAGGCCCCTGGCAGGGCAGGGCTGGAGCACTCTTGGGCAGGACAAGGCCCCAGACACACTGATGTTGTTGGTGCTGGTAGGGGACCGCCAGAGAGAGCCCAGAGAGCAGAGAAGGCCCAACAGGCACACCAAGGCCTCCCCAGAGCAGCATTAGGAGGCAAGGTGTCGAAAGCAGCAGTGCTGACCACCCGCCTGCAGAGACAACGGCCAGTGACCATCAGAGAGAGCTTGGAGGGTGGGAGAAAGGGGACGCGGCACACCGTCCTGCTTGCGAGCCCTTTGGCGTCCGGGCAACGATTGCAGGGCTGGGAGCAGCAGGGCCCTTCCTGCCAGTGGGGCTGCAAAAAAGCCCACACGAGTGCCCCAGGCCAATGTCCCCAGCCTGCACGCGACCCCGCCGGCACTTGGGACTCATCTTCTGCTGGCACCAATGCGCTCCGGTCCCAGAAATCCTTGGGCCTCCCACCCCAGCACTGAAAAGGAGCCTTCAAGGGGGAGCAGGTACAGCCAAACAAGGAAATGAAAAGGCAGCTGTGCAGGAAACCAAAACACAGCCCGTATCATTAGCTGGGATGCTTTGCATTTCAGATGAGCTTCTCAGAAAATTATTACTTCCACAGAGGCTTCCTCTGGACCTGGGGCAGTGCAGGACCAGTATAAAAGCCACCCCAGCTCTTTGCTCTCTCATCCGCTTTGCTCCCCTTCTTCTCCTTCGGAAGCAAGTGAGTTGGAAGCTCTGTCCTATAGCGGGGCTTGGGGTTGCCTGTGTTGGGAGGGGAAGCGGGGAGAAGGTTTGGCGTGGAGAGGGGCTGGTTCTGGGCTGAGGGGACTCTTGGGCTCTTGGCTAGGAAAGAGCTTTCCTGGGCCTGCCTCCTTTTGCTCGGTGCCCAGGTGGACAGGCAAAGAGGCCTGTGAACTCCCTGCACAGTCTCCAGATCCCCAGCCAGCACGTGCCTTGGCTCCCTCACGGTGGGCGGACAGGCTGCTCCTCACGCGCCCCTGTGCTCCTCCCTGCCCTCTCCCACAGGTGCACCTCCAGCCCCGCGACATGTCCTGCTACAACCAGTGCCTGCCCTGCCAGCCCTGCGGCCCGACCCCGCTGGCCAACAGCTGCAACGAGCCCTGCGTCAGGCAGTGCCAGAACTCCACCGTCGTCATCGAGCCCTCCCCCGTGGTGGTGACCCTGCCCGGCCCCATCCTCAGCTCCTTCCCGCAGAACACCGTTGTGGGCTCCTCCACCTCCGCTGCTGTTGGCAGCATCCTCAGCTGTCAGGGAGTGCCCATCAACTCCGGGTGCTGTGACCTCTCCTGCATCACCAGCCGCTACTGCGGCAGAACATGCCTCCCCTGCTAAAGCTGCCGCCGGCGGACCCACAGAAGGACCCCCAGGAACCCAGAAGACGGTCACGGACTGAGCACGGAGATCCTGGCCATCGCTTTCACAGGGACTGAGCATCCATGGCTCCACCTGCAGAGGAAGGCAGGACGCGGCGCACCTGGGCTCTCTGAAAACATGGCCCTTGTCTAACGTGCCTGTTTCTCACTCTCTTCTCTCTCTCTCTTTTCTCTGTTGTCTTCTGCTCCCCTGGGCTGTGATCACCTGCTAAGCCCCATCCAAGGAAGGGCCGGCTGCCCCCCTTCCTCTCCGGGACAGGCAGGCAGGCAGGCAGGTGCCCGGTGCAAACTCCACCCTGGCCAAGGGGCAAAGACTCCTAGCTACCCCTGGTGCTCCCTGCACCATGGCCGCCACTCCGAGGACCTCCTTTCCCTCTTTCAACTCATTAAAGTTCTGCTGCATACCAGCCTGGGCCTCTGCGTGGTCCTTCTTCTCCCCAGATGCTCCCCCAGCTGCCAGAGAGAAAGGTGTTGCTCTGGGGAGAGCTCGCAGGCACAAAGGAGAACCATCGGCAATCCTGGAGGAAGGGGAGGGTGAGACACAGGCAGTGGGCTCCTTTCAAGACACTGTCCCTTGCAGCTGAGGAAGATGTCCCTGGCTCCTTGCAGAGCCAGCAGCCGTCAGGGCCTGCCTTGCTGCATCCCTGCACACAGATGCCCTCCTCAGCCTTCGAGAATGCCCTGCGGATGATGGGGAGCCCAGCCAGTGCCCGAGGGAGGAGTCCATCTCCCCAGCCGCACTGGCGGGTGGCGCTGGCACTGGGAGCTGCTTCTGCATCCAGCCGCACCTGTGAGCTCTCCCTGGCAGGCAACTCTTGCTGCAGGAGGGCCCCTCTCCCTCTGGCAGCTGTGGTAGTGCTAGTGGTAGTGGTAGTGGTGGTGGTGGTGGTGGTGGTGGTGGTGGTGGTGGTGGTGGTTGCATGACAGGTTGCTCCTCACACACCCCTGTGCTCCTCCCTGCCATCTCTCCCAGGTTCACCCCTGGCCACAAGACTTCTCCAGCTACAACCTCTCTCTCCCTCGCCCACCTGCCTTTGTGGCTTCCTACTACAAGCCATTGCTTCTGCCGCATTTCAGCTCTCCCTGCATAGGCTTGAATCTTCTTTGTACATCTTGGGGGATTTTGTCTATCCCCAGCCAGGCTGCCAGCATTTCCTCCAGCACAGCTAGAAGAGGCGGAGTTTCTAAGTGCAGGTGTGGTCTGTTTCCTGACAGCTCACTCTCTGTCTCTCTAGGCATGCATGTAGAAACAGTACATAGGAGGGTTTGCGTTATCTGCAAAAGAGATGCGTAGAGTCTTGCCGCCCCCCTTTCACGACCATTGCTCACAACACCTCTCCCATCCTTTGCCACGTGCCATCTGTGGCCTCCGCTCTCCCCAAAGGATAGCTCCTGGTTTGGCCAGAGGGCCGGGACTCCCCTTTTTCCCCCTCCAGCGCTGACAGTCCCAGCAAACCGCTGCCCTGCTCCTCTCCAGCCCGACACGCGCGTGTCACCAGCTTCTGCCAGTCCCACCAAGGCTGCCGGGAAAACCTGGACCCTGCCACGCTCTCCACTCAACAAGGTGCCCAGGGAGCACCCAGGAAGCGGGAGCCGAATCTTGCCAGCTCATGTGCTCTCCTCCCTCAGCAGCTCAAAGCTGCCTCCAAACCTCAGCCCAAAGGGTGGAACAAAACACTCTGAGGGCTGCCTGGGACGCCACACCTCTGCCCCAGGGAGCCTTTCTACTCACATTGCCTTGTGGTTAAAGTACTTGCTCAGCCAAACCAAGGGAACCAAGCAGCCCCCTCTGCTGGGCCCCAGGCTCCCCAGTGACAGAAGCAGGTTTTCCAGCACTGGGAGCCTCCACCTGGTGCAGCCAGGCCACAGCTCGACCTTTCAAAATCCTCTTGGTCACAAGGGCCCTGAACATCCTCACGGGCCCTCGTGCCAGCTTGTGAACTGACGCCTCTTGTCAGAGTCCAGGCCAGGCCAGGCTGCCCAAGGGGAGCCGCGCACCCAAGATAGGCAGGTAGGAACCTGCTGGCAGTTCCCCGAACTGGAACTGCAGTGCTCAGGCAGAAGGAGACAAAGGAGGCGGCCAGGGACACAGCCCTCGCAGCCACCCCCAGCAGGGCAAAAGGCTCCCTGGTGAACTTCTCTGGCCACCCAGCACACAGACAGAGACAGGGCAGCATCTTTGTCACAGCACACGTTCATCCCGAGCCGTGCTGCTTTCCTCCTGCGTGGTGACACCAATCCCAATTCGTCACAGTACATACTCACTCTTCTTATGTGTGCGCTTTTTATGTATGCTCCCAACAGCGGCGTAGGTGGAGGAGTCCATAATGGTGTTCTGTGGGTTGGACTGAGGAGGGGGCCAGGCAGGGTCAGCACGACAGGGGTTGGCTGGATGACAACAGTAGAGTCCTTGTACTGACTGACGCAGGGCTCCTTGCAGCTCTTGACCAGTGTGTTTTGGCTGTAGGGCTAGTGTGGCAGGCATGGCAGGCACTGGTTGTAGCAGGACATGTCTCTGCACCAGATGTGCACATTGTGGAGAGGGCAGGGCAAAGCAAAGCACGGCAATGGATGAGGAGCAACCTGTCATCCCACAATAAGAAATTCAAGGTAGCTGCTGTGTGAGGAGGTAGAGGCTATGCAGGGAGGCGTATATAATTCCTTGCTTTTAGGTCCCAAGGACCATGCAAAGAGTTGCCAAGCTCAAGAAAGCTTCGGTCTAGCTCAGAACTCAGAATCCACTTAGTCAAATTCTCATTCTCCCTTCATACCAGACTTTTTACCTACCTCCAGGATAGCTCCCGGTTCGGCCGGAGGGCCGGGACTCCCCTTTTTCCCCCTCCAGCGCTGACAGTCCCAGCAGCAGTCCCAGTCCCTGTGAGCTCTCCCTGGCAGGCAACTCTTGCTGCAGGAGGGCCCCTCTCCCTGTGTCTGAGGTTCACACACCCCAGCATTTCTGGGTCCTGTCCCAGGGAAAGGCACATATGGAGCATGCAGCCGAGCAGATCCTAAGGAGTGGAAAATACTTTTCTCCAACAGGCTGGGGCTGACAACCTGATAAGTAGTTTTTGAGAAAAGGACTTGAGGTTTTTGGAGGTGGTTACCATGTTGGACATGAACCTGCAATGCATTCTTTATACAAAGAAGGCCAATAGCATCCCAGTCTGCATTAGGAATGGCATTGCTAGCAGATAGAGGTAGGTGCGTCTCTTCTCAGAGAAAAACCATGTGCAGCCATATATAACTGTAGTACGAATTTTTGTATTTCTGACTCCATACGGTTCTATTCCTTGGGTACCGTTTCAGTGGAGGTTGTTGCAGTGGATAACAGTATGTATTTCTTTCATAGTACTTTCCATTTTATCACCTCTATGTAATTGGTCTATCTTCACCTAACTTTTTCTTAATAACCTTCTTTTATAATAGAATCCTGAATCCCAGGTACTTTCATGGCAAATAGATTACCTAGATGGATCTCCTGAATAACACAAGGACCAGAAGCTCCACTGAATTACATTCCTAGTACAATCTAAGAAATTCTTCCAAAATTAACATATAACTTTTTTGTTTGTTGGGGTCTTTTTAGACTGGGGAAGATGTTCATTCAGCAAGAACGGTGTATCCTTCATTGCTATTGGTAAATTCTCCCACTATTATTTTTCCTATTGAAATTGCATGCTTTGTATCCAGTCTTGACTCACAGACAGTGTGGGGTACTTCTGCTCCATCTAAAGGGTTCTGCTATACCTTGACAGACTTCAGAGATTTTGAACAAACCATTCCTACACATTTTTGTGGAGAATGCTATAGATTGATTTTCTTAATTTTTACTCATTTGATGTCTCATCAAAAGGAAGCACTTCGTAAGATATTTAACTCTTGATTATATATGTGAGAGGATAAAAAGGGATATTTTTAGTAGGATAGAACAAAAAAAGAATATATCAATCTAAAAGATTTCTTTTCTTTTCTTTTTCTTTTTTCTTTTCTATTTTCTGTAGTGCACTCGAATTCAATGATATATGAGAGCTCTAAGACCAAAAATGTATTGGGTTTACCAGACAGATTTGTTAATCTCTGGGTAAAGGAGAATTAAAAGGCTAAACTTTAAAGATAAATGCAAGTTCTCCAGATACCAAATATGGTAAATATCTTCTCATATCATCTGGTGGTTGCAACTGTGGACCCCTGTCTCCAGCACTTCAAAAAGTGCCTTGGGAGCTAGAGAGGTCATTTCACTCCTTCTGGTGACTTGCAAATGGCCACTGCATTACACAGCCATCGTGAACAGCAGGGCATGTCTCTTCATGGTGGCATCTTGTTAGGGCATTGGCCTTGTCTTCAGGGTGCCAGTCTGGGGTCCCAACATCATCAGTCACTTCTGAGATAGCAGGCCCTTGATGGAGCTGATCTGTGATAGCCTTTCTAAACACTCCAGAGGATGTTGCAAGAGGACCCCACCAGGTTCATTGGTGAGCCACAACCCCTATTGGTCCCTTTCTGACGCACAGCTGCTTGGTCGCAGGACAGCAGCAAGAATCAGCAAGAACTTCCCAGGAAAGGGCCAGTGATGCCAAAGGCTGATGGCAGCCTCCTTCAGCCCCACATGCCCTGCCTGGGTGCTGCACCCCAGAGACTGTGCTGGGCTGCCTGCTACTGGTTCACCTCCCAGTAAAGAAACAGCCCTATTTCTTCACAATGTGTGGGTATCTTTTATTTATAGTAACAATAGGAAGTGAGAAAAAAGACCCCTTGTCGTGGTTTAACACCAGCCAGCATCTAAGCACCACACAGCCACTCACTCACTCCCCTCTAACATAGTGGGATGGGGGAGAGAATCAGAAAAAAAGTTAAACTCATGGGCTGAGATAAAGGCAGTTAATAGGACAGAAAGGAATAAAAAAATAATACTGATAATTATAATAATGATAATAGTAATAAAATGACAATAATAATAATAAAACAATTAGAATATACAAAAGGAATGATGCACAATGCAATCTCTCACCACTCGCTAACTGATGCCCAGTAAGTTCCTGTCATGACCCGGATGGGTCAGACCAGGGAGTCGTGTTTAATTTGAAAATTCCCTCAGGATAAATTAAGGTGAAATGACACCAAACAGTCACTTAAAGACTTTATTCATGACAGAAGCAAACTGAACTGGGGTGCCAGGGTTTCTCACAACAGGAATTGGCATAAGACTGCTTCTGTAAACCATGTAACCCAGGGTAACCATATACATCACTTCAGGGAAAAAGGAGATCCCTCCTGTTGAGTCACAAGGATCAGAGCAGACCCCCTTACTTTCTAGACTCCTCCTCAGAGAAGGGCCCAGGGGCAGCTGGATCCACCCTTAATCTCAGACTTGGTCAACAGTTATGTCTTGAAACAGATGAGGTGTAGGCATTGTGGAAAAGGAAAAGGAAAGAGAGAAGAAGACAGAGAGAGAAAGGAAGAGAGAAAGATTTCACCTGTCCTGGGTCTAGCATTGGTGCAGTCAGCTGAGGGGTCCAGTCAGCCGAGGGGTCCAGTTGCGGTGGGCTTGAGAACCTGGGTCTTCATTTTGTGTCCTTTTATCATCCTTGCCCCTCCTTCGGGTGGGAACCAGAGCCTTTGGGCTTGGGGGTCGTTTGGGGAGTAACTTCTCCTTCCCTGCAGACCTGGCCATTGTTTGATCTTTGTATCAGAAGAGCTTATCAGAACAGGGAGGTGCACACCCTTCAGCACGCCCTCCCCCTCCTGCTGCTGATGTCTGAGCTGATGGGCTTTTCACCTGGGTTCCTTGCTGTGCAGCGTTTGTCTTTAAGCAGAACTTGCCCCACCACAGTGTTTGAGACATTAACTCTTTCAGTCTCTCATACCTTCTCACTAGGAAGTTGGAGACAGAAATTCTTCTAAAAGGAAAGGTTATCCCTCCTTTTTCAAGCTGTCATGATCAGTAGAATGCTCAAGTATTCCCATCATGAAATCAAATACAGATATGGGCATAGGAACACTGCAGGACATTGGTGCAAGACAATGTACTTCATTTAGAGTGGAATAGATATAATATTCCTTTTTAGGGGAAAAAGATAGACAGATGTTACTACGTTACTATTTTGTCCCTATGCTTGGGCATCAGGAACTCCTTTCTCACTGAAGAAAAGTGAGAGTGGCACACAGAGTTAAGATTGCTCTGAGCTGTAACTTTTGTTGCCATTAGTAGACTGTTCAAAAAAATTAATTTGGGAGTCTAAATAATTTGAACAAAAAAGAGAAAGTTTTGAACTCTGAGAGACAACCATCTGCCACAGTTCTATTTTAAATTGAAAGCAGAGATTCTTAAGAATCTAAAGCATCAACCATAACCACCACACTACAGAGTTTATGTTATAATCGGACCTATTTCCTTCTAAAGACTCCTGTGCACCTATTGAAAATGTAAGAATATACTGTTTATTTATGTTCATTTATTGAAATGTAAAAGTCTAAGGAACAAATTCATACTTAATAATGTACCACTAGTCCCACTTTTCAGATGGAGAACGTACAGGACAGGAAGGTCAGTTCGTCTCACCTATTACACCTCTAGATCAAGATATCTTACTACCACATGAGTATGCCAATGGAGTGTGCCTTTCTCTTGCATGGCTCTCACAGGGCAGCTTGAAACTGAAATTTCTACATTAAAGGCATTTTGCTGTCTGGTTACAGTTTAGTTTATACAGCCTAGACAGCAAGAACAAGAGGGATCCACAGTGCAATAATCTCCCAGCTTCCACAGGACATTGGTTTAATTGTGCTTTGTTACTGTTTCAGAGTAAAGCAATTGAAGTTTGACTAAAATATACATTTATTTCTTGCAGGACAGTTAGATCAGGACATACTGTTAGACATACTAAGACTGAATTTCAGAACTGAAATAAAATATGAACTTAAAAGAGTTTCTCACTGCCTGAGGTAGAATTATTATTTTATACTGCTTTGCTTGTATGAGTATAGTTTATACAGTAGGAGAGGTTTACCAATTCTGGTTAAATCAAACAATGCATAAGATATAATGCATCTGTCATGATGATTAGAAGGTGCTCCAAACCTGCATCTTCCTCCTCTCCCAAGAAATGAAACGTAGAAATATAGTTTTGTTCATGATAAGCTTTATTATTAATCTCTATTGTAGTGTCCAGAAACCCATGTCAAGTTACAGTCCCATCGTGCTAGTCCAATACAAATATGTAATAGCAATAACAGGTCTCTAATGCAAACATTTTGGAATTTACAAAACAGTCAGTACATGATATAAATTATAAATAAAAATAATTAATTGCGAAACCAACATAAACATTATTCCCATTCTACACAAAGGGAGCACACAATGTAAGACAGATGAAGTGAAATGTGAGAAGAGTGCTGAAGTAAGGAAGAAAACTCACTTGCCTGTCCTAACTTTTGGACCAAAGTCTGTATGGAAGAAGGCTACATAGTCAAACCACAGCTGACACAAACCACTGGGCTCTTTTGCACAGTTTAGAAAAACATTTGAGGCCAACACAGGAGCTGAAGTCAGATTTTTCAGGACACAGTCCATTAACCCTATTGCCTTCTTAAAAATAAACTTTTATGGTCAAATGCTTTTAGCTACATACCCAGATACTTATTCTGTTTGGACATCCCAAGTTACAAATGTCAGGAAGCTCTGGCTACAGCTGAAGTACTCTAAAAGAGAAGAATAGAATGAAGTCAGGAGATATTGCTTCTTTCCTGGCCCACCATACAGGTACATAGCCCAAAACTACTAGACTCTCTGAGGACCACCTGATCCAACATTTTTGGAAGCATGCCCGAGGGTATGGTATGCACCGTGGTCTGGAGAAGCTCTTCCTGGTGCACCTGAGGCAGGAATGGTAATGGTCTGGTTTGGAGGAGTTTTGTGGTTCTTAAAAGACCATTTAGACATAATAAAGTCCTGGGAGCTGTGATATGAAAGTCTCCTTTGATCTTGGAAGCTTTTTTTGTGATCGTTTTTGATGGTTATGTGCTTCATATTCAAGAGAAATGAATAAGTGTGGATTGGGTGATGGGTAAAATGGGAGGTCAAATATGGTGAGATAAGAAAGTCAGCTATGATTAACAGTTATACAGGAAAAAAAATGTAGATAATTTCTTAATATTATTTAATCACTATTATTTAATGAACACATTTCATTTGTGAACAAATGTATTCATCAATTAGTGAGGGAAAAGCAGAATCAAATAAACAATTCACAAATATTACTTAGCCCACTCAAGAGCAGAAAAGAATTATTTTGTTGAGGAAACATATTGTCACTGAATACATTTTTATAAAACAAATAGCGTACATGGTGCAGATAATTAGAGGACTGTCCTCTGGAAATGGCCTTCACTCAACAAATACAAATCCTTGACATCTTTATTGTCTCGGTAAACTTAGGCAAATACCCACAACAAAATGAAATAAAAGATATTTATGAGAAATTAAAGGGATGACAGAGCAAGAAACCTAAAACAGATGTTACTTTGAGCAAATGTATTTTATGAGACTCTTCCCACTAGATTAATTAATCTGAGAGAATCAGTGATGGTGTACTGCTGATGTTAACCACGGCAAACAGATATGAAGCTGAAGATCATTTTTATCTTTTTTTTGATCAGCAGCATCTGGCTCCTTGGCAGGTTTTGTTAACCTTTGTATTGACATCTCCAGCAATGCCTCCCGTATCCATCAGTGTCAAAGGAAACCACTGCAGACATTGAACAATTACGACCATTATCCTTACAACTCACTTTTTGATTTGATGAATTTCACCTTTTTTTTTAAATTAGATTTTTTTTTCATTATATCCCAGAGCAGATTTTGATTAAAAATATAAAGGAAGGAAGCTGTTATAGAAACCTTCTATATGCATTTCCGTATAGTTTCCGCACTCCTCATCAGCAGAGCTCTCAAGCTGATGTGTAAATGTAAAAATGTGTGTTGTAAATGTACAGATGTGTTAATCTCTTACATTCATCTTTTAAAACAAGATTTTGTTCTTAAATGAATATAGATGGATTTAAACATATATATTTGTGCACTTTTCAGAATTAAGGCCATACAATTGGTACTCCATTAATGAACATAATTAGAGGGAAGAAACTGAAAATCGTAAGTCATCAAGGAATTTTCAAATTATTTGTAGTATAAATGCACATTTTCTCTGTCTCCAGTCAGTAAGCAAACAAACAAACATATCCTTTGCCAATCATCCATCTTTGAATGAAAAAGGACCCACTTCTAAGTGAAAATATTTTCTCTCAAACATACTTTTTACTTTTCTTTTACAATAAATAAAGCTATATTTTTGCAGGTGTAAACTCACAGGAAAATAATTAAGTTTCTCTTTAAACTGAACTGCAGGGCTGAAAGTGAACCTGAAAAGATTATTTAGAATATAGTCTGAGTGGGGACCTGCTATGTCTAGTCCTTGAGTCTACCACTAAAAAGAATTTTCTAAGCTCTAATGAAAAACAGCAGGCCAAAAAGAGCCTCCAAACCAAACTGTTTATTCACAAAGATTCTCAAAATTCCATGGGATGTTTCTTCCAGTCTGTAGTACCATTTTCCAACTACATACATTGCTAATCTAAATTTCTCTTTATTCTGGTACTTCATTTCTTACATAGGACATAGATATTACACGACTACTCCAATATCCCTCTTTAGTGTTCTCCTTTTTATACTAAACCAGTACAACTCTTTCAGCTGCCCCTCAACTTTATGCTTATCCAGTTTATAAATAACAGCTTACAGCAGGTTAGCCAGTACTACGTTTAAGCTGCACTAAAATAAAAAAGCATAACTGGTTTCTGTGTTTCAATGAGATCCATAATAATAATTTGAAATACCATTTGTTTCACAGCTAGCTCAATGTCTACTATACCGCAACCACATTCATGCAGGGCTGCCACCTAGCCAGTTATTTGCCAGTTTTAAATTGTGCGCTTGGGTTTGTTGATAGCAGCTTATTTATCCAGTTTCTCAAGATCACGCTGGAGTCTAATCCTGGCCTTCAGGTCCCCTGCATTTCTTATGAATTTGATGTCCTGCACAATTTCCTTGTGTTTACCAACTATTTCTTCATCCATTTTCTTAATTAAAATATTGAATAAATCTGGATGCCAAGTACTGACCATGTAGAACAGATTCACACAATGCTTGAGGTTGGAGAGGACCTCTGGAAGTCATTTGGTCCAGCTCCCTTGCTCAAGTAGAGTCACCTAAAGCAGGTTGTCCAGGACTATGTCCAGACTGCTTTTGAATATCTCCAAGGATGGAGACTCCACAACCTCCCTGGGCAACCTGTGCCAGTGCTCAGTCACCCTCACTGTAAAAAAGTGGTTCCTCATGTTTAGCCAAAACTGCCCATGTTTCAGTTTGTGCCCATTGCCTCCGGTCCTGTCATTGGGCTCCACTGAAAAGAGCATGGCTCCCTCTTCTTTGCATCTTCCCTTCAGGTATTTACACACATTGATGTGACCCCCCCTGAGCCTTCTCTTCTCTAGGTTGAACAGTCCCAGCTCTCTAGCTTTTTCTCATAGGAGAGGTATTCCAGCTCCTTAATCATTTTAGTGGCCTTTTATTGGACTCCCTCCAGTAACTCTATATTTATCTTGTACTGAGGAGCCCAGAACTGGACACAGTACTCCAGGTGTGGCCTCACCAGTGCTGAAGAGAGGGGAAGGATAACTTCCTTTGACCTGCTGGTAAGACTCCTCATAATGCAGCCCAGGAAACCACCAGCCTTCTTTTTGCTGCAAGGGCACATTGCTAGCTCACATTCAATTCGGTGTCCACCACAACCCTCAGGTCTTTCTCTGCCAAGGTGCTTTCCAGCTGGCCTGCCCCTAGCATGTCCTTGTGCATGAGACCCTGCTTGATCTGTTCTTCCAGGACAATCATTGACAGGTCTCTGAAAGCATTTTTTTTAAATTATTTTTTTCGTTTCTGACACCATTACTCCATTAAACCATATTTTCCTCATTAGTTTATGACAACATGACATTGGAGGGTATCAAGAACTCTTGCTAACTTGGATATACAAGATGGCTCTATCCACTAGGTCAGTTACCTTTTCAAAGACAAAGTAAGATTGACTTGACTTGACTTGGCTTGTGTCTCTATTTCATATCACCTTATTATACTCCAGGTGTATATAAATTGATTGTTTAATAATTTGTTTCCCTATCTTAATAAGTATTGAAGCTAGGCTACCTGGCCTATATGTCCCTGGATCCTCTTATTTCCTCATGTGTAATATTCAAATGAGATTAAGGTGAAACTGAACAGTTTTTGCTATTCTCTTTTATTAGTTTGCATCTGAAGACTCTGATCCCAGGAGATACCAAAGAAATCGAGAGAGAAGTGCATACCTTGCTATCAACTGCTTTTACCTTGTTCTCTCACAGTGGTCCTAAAAGCACCCTAGGGTCCACACTATTCTCTGGAAAGTCTGTGGTATAATCAAAGCCTGCCTTGTGCCCTCAACAGTGGGGAAGAGCTGCCCAGCTGGCCCAGGTCAGCCTTCAGAATCTCACCTGGCCCCTCTACACGAAGCTCCACACTGGCACACCTAGTTAGAAGCCATAGGGATCCTCAGGGAAAACAAATCTGCCATGTAGGACTGTATTGAGTGTAGGTGTCAAGGTGATGGTAGTGTGGGGGCTGCAGGGAGAAGAGTTCAGAGGCTGCCCTGCACTGGATACAGTCAGCTCCAGCAGACCCACCACAGGACACCACTGAGCCCATGAGCCAAACTGGTGACATCTCTTGGAAAACACCTTTAAAAAAGGGCAGAAATCCTGGACAGGTAGAGGAGAAGAGGGGGAAAGAGTGAGAAAAAGCAGAGAGAACACCAGGATCAGAGGAGGAGGTGCTCCATGGTGAAGCAGATATTCCCAAGTGGATTGTGCCCCACAGAGGACCCATCCTGGAGCAGAAAAGAGTGAGAAGGAAGGCATGGCAGGGAGAAACCACTGTGTCCTGACCCCAAACCCTGCACCACTTGTTGCTGCAGTGAAGGAACTGAGTGAGAGCTGAGGCAACAACAAGGCAGTATGAGAGGTGACGGGAGTGAAGCAGAGAATAAAAAGGTATTTGAAGTGAAGTGGGGCTGGGAGTGAACCTGAGCCTGGCAAAGGGCAGGAAAAGCATTTTTTCTATAAGTAAGTGGTTTAATGTTTGTCTTTTTTTGTTTGTTTGTTTGTTTCCCAATACCCAAATCAGTAATTACATAGTTATGTTACTTGGCAGTAAATTCAGTTAAAGTCCCCAAGTCAAGTCTGTTTTGCCCAAGACAGCACTTGGTGAATGAATTTACTGTCTTCATTTTGACTCATGAGTTACCATGCTCCTGTTCCTTCTGTTTTCTCCCCCATCCCACTGGAGAGAAGGGAGTGAGCAAGCAGCAGAGTGGGTGCTGAGCTGCCAGCCAGGGCCAACCTACAACAAGCACTCCATGTCTGAACATGGGATGATAGCAGCTGATCATAGTATACCTAGATGGCACATATAGGGTACTTACATATGTTTAATGCTATTTTGTCCCTTGGTAGCTACAGAGAGGTACATCACCGCTCTCACCCCTGTGCATGGAGCTTTATGATGTACGTTACGTTAATGCACTGGAATATAACTGCACCATGATGCCTTGCTTCTGCCACCTCTGGTGGTGACAGTCCAATCACTTTGTTGTGTTGTTTATGCCTTAACAGAATCCTGGGAAACACAGTGTTGAGAGCAATATCTGTCCGATTAGGCCGATCGTGGTATCAGTCATGATCTTGTGAGGCAAGGCAGCTATGTTACCTTGGCAGATAACCCAGTTACTGTCTTGGTGTGGTCATCACATCTGGACATCAAAACATTGCTCTGTTTCAAAGCATTGTGGTAAGATGAGGGAAACAGCTTAAACTCTTACTTTTTATCTTGTAAAAGCAGAAGGTTTAAGAAAGATATCTTTATACCAGATAGTTCCTTAGGAATAAAACTGCGTATTTACCACAATCTCTGAAGTGCCTGGTGCACTTTGTGTGGTATATAAATATCACTAAGATCATGTTGTCCTAGTGCATCCTATCCTAAAACTAAGCACTGAACCTTAAATTGAATAGCTTGTTGATGAGGTCTAAATGTAATCTAATACCAATTTGCCAATGAGCTGAAATGTTTCTGAATGGGCTGGCATGGAATCTAAATGTGTATTGAATTTGCTTTGATAATCACAATGTAAGCATATTGGCTTTCCTTCATTTGCTTTCAAACTGAGAGTTGCTTCCTCCAAACTTAGTGGAAGCATTAAAATATTTAAAGCCAAATATGTTGGACAGTTTTTCAGGCCTTTTGTGAATCATTTAAGAATTAAAAATAGAGACAGAAAATTCCTGTTTCATCACCAAATCACCAATAACAAAATAGAATGGAGCACAGAAAATCTGTCCTGAAGCAATTTAAGCTGGCTGATGCTAAGCCTCAGGCTGTAGCTGCTAGTGCGTGCATATATGTATTTGTGTGTTCACATGTTTTCCCCCAAGGGAAAACAAAAAAATTCACTCTGCAGTTCTGCCTAGACATTACTTCAACCGTTATATACTTTTGGCAGGAAAACGTGAAATGGAAAAGGACAGATTGTTTACTAAAAGAAAGCAACCAGAAACAAGATACATTTATACTGGGCTGAAAATGACATAGACTTGCTGATACACAAGGCCCTCACTTTGTAAAAGTTCAAGGTAGCTCAGGGTATCATACCTTAATGAAGTGAACTGTACAAATAAACAGCCAATTGAGTGGTAACCACAGGGCATGATCTGGAAAGGTTAGACTTGACTTGAGGATACTGACTGATTAATAGGAAAATAGAAACCTTTCTCTGCAGAAGGACTAAATAACTTTTCTCCCAAAACAGATTATTTTTCCCACATGCACAAATGCAGTTTATGGATTTTTTTAATAAAAGTAAATACTGCAAGTGCTTAATGGTACTCTCTTGGACCCTGTGCAATTGGATAAGGGCTGGAAGCCAAGGTGGTAGTAATGATTCACCAGTGTGGTTCATCATAGAGGAAAGCAAAACCCACTGGATGCTGGGTTTCTCAAACTCTTTTAATTTCTGTTATAGACTTATAATCCCTACAAGTCCACCCAATATGACCTAAGAAATTTTCTTCATTTGATAAAAGTTAGTTCTATTTTACACATTTAAATGTAGGCAAAAAATTGTATCAACCAAGTTCCATGCTAATCTAGTTTAGACTGACAACATGATCTTAACTGTTTTACTCAACACCTTTTGTTCTCCCCTGTCCATCTCTGTTAATAGTCAGACCGATGCACTATTTTATGTTACCTGTTCATTCTTTAATGCCACAGTCGCACTTCCTCAGGAGAAGTGCCAAAGCCTAAATGGCTCCAGTTCCACAGCCACTTAGAATTAGTTTATTGTAAGAGTATAGGCTGTCTCTGCATATGTGGTTGTACAATACATAACACAAGAAGACCTTTATCCTGATAATGGGAATGCTAATATTAAATACACGAGAAGTATTTTAACATTTGTAATGCATGAAAATGTATCCAATAGAAAAGAATGAATGGTGGGGATATTGATAATTTTTCACAGAAACATTTGCCCCCCGATTCAAAGATTCAGGGAAGCTTTGTCAGGATAGAAACAGTCAGCAGAATCTGTTACTATCTGAGAATTACAGAGTAATTTAGGTTGGGAATCAGCTCTGGAAAATACCTGGGCCAAGCTCCAGCTCAAAACAGGTACAATCTTAATCTTGTATTTTGCTGCTTCCTCACACTTTAAAAGTTGTGTGTACATACATGCACATGTGTATATGCAAAGAAGATTCTGACTAAAGAATCACAAACAGAAATAATACTAATTTGAAATTTTCTGGCAGTCTAGGGCACCAAGTAGAACTGACTGCTTAGACTGAACTTAATCCTTTGGTGTGATCATTCTAAACATTGGCTAAGGTACAATAATGAGGTCAGCTGGAAGCTTGCATTGTGTTTTTACTGGAGGCAACTAAATGATTCAATGTCCGTAATTGCTAAATAGGGCATTTTTACATATGCATAAAGCTACAACAAATATATAACATTTAAAAATACAATATGAAAAAACTGCTGAGAAAGAGACAAAAATCACAAATAAATGTGCTTGTATTACAAAAGCTTGGGCAATGTGCTGCAGCAAATATCTCAGGTTTCTGTATTTACTGAGAAAATTATGGGGAACTGAAAAATAAAAGGCATGCATAATCTAGTTACAGCTGACTTAGTCTGCAATGTCAATGGTAAAAAGTGTGAAAGCTGTAGCAGACTGGCAAGAAATTAGAGACATTCATGAATGGAGCTGACTGCTGATACCCACTGCTCTCTTTGAAAGAAATATTACTATTTTAGCAGTGGGAAAATTGTTTTTCAGTCATGTATAAGGAAGAGATTGCTGGATTCAGGAAGAATGCAACAAGGGTCATGCTGAAAATGTGGAAACCAAATTCATTTGTTTCTCCTCAGGCAAATCACAGTTTGGGCTGACCGGCTAATTACCCTGACCTTGACCCAGGGTGGGAGCCTGACTTCTCAATAACTTTCAGGTGATTCACTCTTTTCCCCTAGCTGAGCTGTGTGTTTCCCCTCCTGAAACTAAAGCAATCCATTTGGATCAAATTATGCATGACAATTTTGGGATGTAAGTTAAGAAATGAATAGGAGCCAAGCTAAACCTATTTCTAGCAGCACAGACTGAGGTTTCACAGGTGAAAGGGTTTATTTCCCCTCTTTATTATTTCTTCCCTCCAAGATTATCCTTTGCATTTTTGTTTACACAGTTGCTAAGAATTAAGAGAAGTTAGGATCACAGATGTTTATTAGAGTGGAGTGATGACATACAACATCCGCACAAATGGTGAGATATGAGATGTGATTCTGGATGCCAAGCAGGCAGTAATTGCGAGGCTGGGTAAATCAGTAAGTATAAAAAAAAGCAGATCTGAGCATTCATCCAGAATGCAAACTGACCCTGAAATAGCAAATGTTCACTTAAATATTTTTTAAATAGTATATACCTGGGTAGCCTGCTTAGTTTCTGTCTACAGCATTAATGAGGTTTCCAAAATGAAGGAACCTCACCTGAGGAAAGAATATTAGTGAGAAACTAAGTTGATCTTATTAGAAAATGTAGGAAAGCTAGAAGACTCCCATACAAAAAAAGTAGACTATAGTTATATCATTTCTCCAGAGGACTTGATAATAATTTTAATTTAATGAATACAATCTATATCTGAATTTTGGCAAAAGCAATAACATCAGCAGTGCTTTGTCCAATAAATGTTTAGAAATAATTTATTTTCTTGAATTGCTGCTTAATCTGCAAAACTATCTAAAGTATTTCTAAATATGGAGATTCCAAAAACACATTGCAGAAAATTAGAAAACATTTTGTCTATATTTTTACACCAGAAGGTCATTAATACTAACCTTAATGTCTATTATCTTACGATTAGATATTGGCTAATATTGAACTAAGTGCAAAATCAAAAACCCTTTAGGCAAATTCTGGTTTCTTACTCTTTCTTGATAGGTGATTTCTTTTACATCTAGGAAATTATTAAATTTATTTAATTTTTGTGGTCCATATGTGATGGTAATTTTATAACTATACATTTACGGTAAGTGATAACATGACTGAAGGAAAAAAATTACTGTGCTGTATATATTCATATACAGAGATCTGTATATGAATATTTTAGATTGCAAAGTAATTATGATGACAGGACCTTTTCAGCCTGGGAACAAAAAATTCCAAGAAAGAGAATACTTTTAAAAGAAGGGGTAAAAACACCACCACTGTTTATCTTTTTTATTTCGTCTACCATTTGGGTTTTGCAGTGGCTCATAGCAGTAAGTCTACTAATAGGCTATATTTAACCACACCTACATGCATTTGTTGAAAGACATAGCAGCAGCTCTGTTTCATAGAAACATATAATGGTTTGGGTTGGAAGGGACCTTGAAGATTATCTAGTTCCACGCCCCCTGCCATGGGCAGGGACACCTTCCACTAGACCAGGTTGCTCCAAGCCCCATCCAACCTGGCCCTGAACACTTCCAGGGATGGGGCAGCCACAGCCTCCCTGGACAGCCTGTGCCAGTGCGTCACCACCCTCACAATGAAGGACTTCTTCCTTACATCTAATCTAAATCTACCCTCTTTCAATTTAAAGCCATTACACCTTGTCCTAGCACTACACTCCCTGATAAAGAGTCCCTCCCCATCTTTCCTATAGGCCCCCTTTAGGTACTGGAAAGCTGGTATAAAGTCTCACCAGAGCCTTCCCTTCTCCAGGCTGAACAACCTCAATGCTCTCAGCCTGTCCTCATAGGAGAGGTGCTCCACAGTTGGTGCTTCACAGTTAGTGTTTTGTGGTTGGTTTCTATGAGAAACTACTGATGCATTCTTATTCCTTCATTACGCTTCAGGAATTTATACCTATAGTCAGGTTTACCAAAGGACAGGGAGATCACTTGAATAAACACAGTTAAGGCATAAATTCACATTTTTCCAAGGGTAATTCAGAATAGCAACACATAAAATAGAGTGGTGGTCCCACCATTCTTGGTCTCCAGTTAGATCTCAATGCACCTACATAAGCAAAATCAGAGTTTTTATTTTATTAAATTGTCTCTGTACATTATATTTTATGCTGTGTATCATATTTAATTTATTACACAGAAAAAAAGCCCCCACCATTTGATGAAATTTTTGTTAATAAACAAGTCCAAACTGATGAAACAGGCGGCTGATCTTTACTTTCTTCTTTTACTGTGAAATAGATCAGGTAAAGGAGCTTTGCACTGTCCTCTTGAAATATCTAAGGTCTTGTAGCTTTTATGTTTTGAAAATCCCACACCAGCTTCTATCCAGCAAACCTGAGGCTCTTTTGCATTTTCATTAACCTCCTTAAGCCACTTAAATGACCAAGACATAACACTATACCAGCTACTAGAAAGAAAATAAACTCTAACCCAGCTGAAACCAGGACATGAGTAAATGATCCTTGAATGTTAAGCTACTATAGAGACTGCAACATTTAAGCATTTAATGTTGTATATTTAAGATGCAGGGAGGTATGGGGGTAAATTACAGATCTTTTGTTTTGCTGTCAGTGGTAGTTCCTAGTGATTAGGCAGTACTAGAAGCACTGGATGCCAGTTGTTTTCCATAACTAGGAATCTAGACGAAGTATAACTAGGCCGTTTTAGATTAAAAAATATATATATTCTAGGTAATAAAATGAACAAGCTCAGCTTTGGGCGAGATCCTCAGTTTGTGCAGATCAGCATAATGCTAAAGTCAATTGAACTACATTGATTTACCTACTCTAAGAAGCTGTTCCTTCATGGAAAAGTGTATCTTCCCATCAGAATGAGCAAATCACTACGGACAAAATAAATCAGATCTACCTGGAAGTCAAGCCAAATGCAGGTTTAACCTACTGAGACTTACAAAACAAACAAACCAACTAACCTACAACAAAAACCTGTTTACCCTCTTTGAAACCACTTTTGATTTTTGAGGATTCTAGATGGAAGGGTTCTTTTGCAACTTTGACTCTGACCAAAAAGCAGAACGTCTGGAAATATCACAAGAAAACCTCAGGTAATGCATAAAACGCAAGTACAGGTTATTTATTATCACGGGAGTGATTCTTTATAGAAAAATATGGGCTATTATCCCTTTAAAGAGGATTTTTTTTTGAGTTCAAGAACTTCCATTACTCCTTTGTGGAAAAATATAAATACAGAAATTAAAAAATCTGTAAGAGTTACAGCCTCAGGTACCAAAAGGGATTGGTGTCTCTGATGTTCATAACAGAATATACATTCTTTAACCAAATTACTTGAAGCTTCCCATCAGCCTGAAGAAAATTATGCAGCTTAGAATAGGGTCCAAAAATATTCAACAGTTTGCTTAGTGGGGAACTTCCTAAACCACCCAACAGAGAAAGCCAAAGAAGCAGTGGTTGTGCTAAATGGTGAGCTCTGTGCTATTGAGAAACATTTCTGTTCACCAGGCCTTCTGGCTGTATCAGGTATCCTTCACCCCTCTTTCTAAATGGAACAGGAGTCACTGCTTTCTGTAAGAGACAGCTGGAGGATGACCCATTCCTGTGAGCCTTCCGTTTCATACTGCAGCATCAGGGACCTCATATAGCATGTGGGAGCTCAGGGCACCAAAACCCACATCTCACCTCCCACTGCAGTGTCCTAAGCAGCAGGCTGAAGGCAAAGATGTGGGGAGGAGCACTCTTACTCCTGCTCTCTTCCTGTGAAGCTGTTTTGCTTTGTGTCAAAAAATTCAAGATTCACAGTGCCCAGAAATAAGAGCCTGCCTCTCTGTCTTGGGTTTTAGTAGCATTCCTCCCACTGCCTCCCACACACACCTCATTTCCTCTGAAAGGAGTGTGAATATATTTTATACAAAATCTTTTCTGTAATTATTTCTCCTCTGCAACAACTGCAATCAGCACTCAAGCCAGTGACTTTGACTCAGTGTCTCCAGAGTCCTTTACAGGGATGGTGGATGACCCACTTCAAAACAGCTTAATACCTCGTGGTTATGATGATCAGAAGATTTTGAATACAAAAATTCATACTTGAACTCAGCTCTCTCAAATTGACATCTAACCTTTGAAATGTCAGATACATGGGGAGAAGAGAGAAATATGTTTTTCTCTTCTATTCCTCTTTCATGCAACAAATTTGCATACAGATCCTTAGTACAAATAAGTGCCACAACTTCTGTCTATCTTATAAATCCCAATGTGGTTTAAGCACAAGGAAAGAGCTACATTATTCAGTATTGTCAGTCTTCCCTTGTCATATCTTGAAGAAAGCTCTAAACTTCCTCTGGTGTGTGACTAAAAGTTAACTACTGTCACCTGAATCTGTGCACTTGAAATGCGGTGTGGAAGCTTAGCAGTAGTTTTGAGAATTGGAGTTTTGGGGTCCAACTTCTAATCCCTGCCAGTGACCCACTGTAAGTGCCACGAGCCACCGTCCAAAGTTCCTGTTCCTCCCATATGACAGGAGCAAGAAGAGATTTGGCTTGGGGTGAAGCGAAAAAGGTATCTTGGGCCTGTGTGCAAATGAAAGTCTGTAGGTGTCTTTCTGGAGTTTCTAATTTCAATAGACTAAGAAAAATGAGATTGGCCTTTTTTGTTAGCTGCTTTGTTTCTAAGCAATGCTGCAATGGTGCCTTGTCATTCCCTTAATTCAGTTCTTTTTATTCAAATAATTGCTAATACCAACTGTATCTATTTGGAGTAAAGCCAATTGAGAATCATGGCCAAAATTTCCCCACCAGCATTTTTCTGATCAGAATACTGTAAAGAGCTTCTTCATACATAAAGGAACAAACAACATGTAAGAGAAAGTAATATGCTATAGCTACGTGCTTCTTGCACTCACCATTCCCATCAAAGAATTTCTCATGAAAATCAGTTTCTTAGAAATTGTTAAAACAGAGCCGGGACTGATAATTTCAAATGAATACATAGATATTTACTGAAGAATCTGTGACTGAGACCTGCTAACAGCAGTTTATGTAGACATGCAAACAGCCTTGACTTTAATTTCACTCTGGAGGCACAGGCAGTCTTCAAACCTCTGCAAAAAACAAGATGTGAAGGATCTTCACATCAGATCAATACTGAAAATGTGACAGAAATCAGTGTGAGATATATAATTTCAGAAATAATCCTGCCCTGATCTCAACTGCACATTGATCTTGAATAATGGGGTATTATGTCCCTTAGTTACTTTGCAGTATGCAAGCTTATAACGTTATCTTCTTAAAACAGCACTTTCCTATTTATTCAGGCTTAAATGACATTTATCTTTGTGGATTAAAATTGTGTGGGACAAAACCAATATTTTTATGCAAGGCTTATAGAATTATTTTTTGCTTTTTTTAATACTTTCATTTTTTATTTTATAATACACCAAACAGTTAAAGCATTTGTGATGAAAACACTAGAGATGAATTCAGGTATTTTAGTGACTTGCCCTTTAAATTTTCTTCTATGCAGTACATTTTCAATCAAGACATCTGGCAGACACCTTTGGGGCCTGGTAGGTATGAAAGTGTTCAAGTTTACAAAGCTGAGAATGCCAGACAGCGGTTTATCTACCTCTTGATAATTGTTCAACCACCAATCAGACCATATCCTTGATTCACACCATTTTATCATACTTAGCCAGACTCAGAGCTTTTTTAATATTCTTTCTTCCATAGTTTGTTTCATTTATTTTTTTGGCTTCCCATCTGATTAAAAGGTAAACAGGACCTGAAGTCTTAACAAGACTTTTAACCCTTTCTCTGGTGTTGGTTTTCTCAACATATATGTCTGTGGAGTGGATGCACCTTTTGAGTGCAAAAAGATTTGAGTAATGGTTTGGTTTGGGTTTTTTCTCCACATCAGTCAGTGACTTACTAGGCACTCCTGACCCAGACTGTATTATATAAACTGCACTCAGGACTCTGCAAAGCTGGCGTAAAACCAGGTCAAAATGAAAGGCTGTAAACAAAATAATGAGCTTATTAGAAAATTAGGAAGGAACAAGGTGCAGAAACTGTCTCCACAGCTATAAGACCCTAATGTAGCAGAGCACTTATGCCTAAAATATCTCAGTGGCTGCAATGAAACAATGGTCTTTGCTGTTAGATGTGGGTCTCTGCAGTGTATTAGGTGGAAGGAAATGAGCATCGTCCATCCACTGCGTGTAAGAAATCAGATTTTTTGTTTGGGGGTGGCAAAAGAAGGACAAACTCAGATCTGATTCTCAAGAAAAAAGAAATTCTGTTAATGCAATGTGCAGTTAATACCAGCTCAGAGAACTAATTAGGTGCACAGAAATATCTGTCTCAGAGGCAGAAATGACATCAATGCTATTTTATCTGAAATAGCTTAAATATCTTCTCAGCAGCTCCCGTGATGTTGGCACATTTAGTTGGGAAAGATGTATTCAAACATGTCAACATGAAATTTTGGTATTACATACATAAAAGCAATATTTTCATGGATATGTTAACACGTAAGTATATTGAATATCCAGATGATGTTACTGCTGTATTCTTATGGCAAATATCACAGTAATGTCATTTGACTTACTGTCTAAAATGCAATCTTCTCCATAAAAGAATGGGATAAAAATCTGAGTTACTGGGAGCTGGCAGTGAGGTTCTAGCTGTCAGAATTGATTAATGCGTCTTTATTAATAAATACGTTCTGTAGTACAACAATTCTGTACTAATTGCCATGAGAAAGATGATGGAAGAAAATGAAACAATCAACTAGATTTTAAAAAAACAACTGATCAAGACTTTTTTGTATCCTATAATGCACATGTAATTCCAGTAGTGCCTTCCTCCTTAAAAGTTAAACTATAATTTTATGCCACTAAAATTAGAGAGACAAGAATACCGAAAACTATAACATAGACTTTGGTGAAAGTCACTAGTCTAGCAACCATAGTCCCAGACAAATTTGCCCAGTCCAAAGCTCTGACAGTACTTTTCCTGCTACATAAGGTATCAGACTGAAAAGAAAAGAAGACAGGTTTATAGCATGTCTGTGCTTTCATTGTATCCATACAGCTGAGGATGAGCTAAAGTTAGTGCTCAATTTTTTCTTCTTTGTGGTAAGCAAGCTGTTAGCCAAAGCAAAAAGTCAAGTACCTCAAGATGCTATCTTAGTCATAGCCTCAGGCTCCAGCTTAACCCAGACACACCTATTTTGACAAGTTGAGGCACAGATGTAAGCAAAGGTGAATCAAATAGAAGGAGCAACTTAAGTACTAAATCTGCCTTTTGGGTAACTAAAGAAATTAACTTTCCTATAATACAATGAATCATTCTAAAGGACCCTTTGGTCTTTTTAAAAAGAGAGAAAATGGTGATCAGCATTCTCACTGCACATAAAACCAAACTACAGCCTTGATCCAGGTAACGGGGAATTGCTCACCAGATCTCCATTGCTTCCCCTGGTTCCTGGACTCACGTTTCCAGGTATGGAGTCCCAAATGTTCTGGGGAGGTACCTCTAAACAACTTCCTCAGACCAGGGAATGTTAAACCAATCTGAGCCCCACAGAACTTAGTAAACTTAATGTAGTTCTGATTCTATAATATTTTCTCCTATTTCAGCTGTCTCTCTATCTCTTTCACTGTTATCTTTTTTCCAAAATGCAGTGTCATACACTGTTAAAAAAGACCGAACCTGTTTTTACAATAACCTTTATTTCTTTGATCTTCGTTTCCTCAGGAA
Organism: Aviceda cuculoides; assembly: GCA_035590195.1. Lineage (NCBI taxonomy): Eukaryota > Metazoa > Chordata > Aves > Accipitriformes > Accipitridae > Aviceda > Aviceda cuculoides. The sequence continues at coordinate 1,730,488 of JAVJGG010000040.1, forward strand.
AAGAGGTTGGAAATTATCATATATAGCATACAGTGGAATTATTTTTATCTGTTGAAAAATGGAAATTACGAAATACATGGGAAGAAATGTATGTAAGAAAAGTAGCATGTAAGAAAAATCTGACATGAATTAATCCTGTTGGTTGACTTTGTTTTATTTATAGGAAATTAGGGTCATATTTTTAAAGTGTTGATATATGTAAACCCGTAGGTGGATATATGGAACTAGAACTGCAAAAGGACTTGGGCTGTTAGAACTGGAATCAGCGAAGACACGGGCATTTTGATCTGGAGCGGATTCAGGAATTAAGTTTTCCTGGGAAATTCTGCTTCTGAACTTGCTTAGTGGTGCTTCAGTTATCAACAGAGCTGAGCTTAGCTCTGCTCAGCTAAGATGCTGCTAAGAATCTAACTCACCCCCAAATCCCACAAAGATTCTCAAATGAAGTATTTTTCTGGCTATCTCACTTAGGTTCCTCAAACCAATATACTTATAAATATGTGTTTTTCAAAAAATGATTCTGCCTCTAGGTAAAAGGGAGCCATTGCCATTAGATTACCTCCATTTGCAGCCATGTGTCAAATTCTTGACTGTCCTTTACCTTGCTTCCCCCACATTTGTCAGCAAAACTAAGGCCATAAGCACACCATTCCTCTAATGAACCAAAATTAGATCAGAAAAAAAAAAAATTCTTTAAGAAAGTTTTCAGGAAAATATTCAAATTAACCCAGATCTTGTTGATTGAATATAGATAAGTGATCACAGGTTTGGTTTTAGTACCAAGTCTGAGTGGGCAGCTAAACACTGCAATCAATAGGAAATAGCAAGCTGCTTACCTGGCATTAAGCGATGTCCTACTCAACACACCATCTACCATCACTCTTTTGAGACACTGAACATTCCTGTGAACTAATGAAGGTATGGAGGTGCCAGGCTCGACTGTGTACTCCACAGCAAGGGGGTCACACTTAAACACAGTGCCATCATTGTTCTAGATTCGGATTCAGAAGGGTATCCGAGTGCCTATCTCTCTCTGGTTTCACTGGAAGTTACATCCTTACAAATTTAAGTACATAGTATAAGTGTATATATACGTATACAATAGGTGATTACTGTACAAAGGGTGGGGTCAACATGAGTGAGAGAATGCTTCCACACTCAGATGGGTGTGATAAGCTGGCAGTGGGTAAGAAAAGGGGGGATTGCTTAGTCTAGAATTGCCACCAGTCTTATGACAAAATTCCTGCATTAACCTGTCAGGGGTCTTTTTATACATAGATCATCTCTTTGGTACTAGTGCAACACAGTGCTTAGGATCCTGAAGACCTAGGTAGATTTTTCAGGCATTATTAAAATGAAAGCTTACAGAAACAAAGGAAAATTTGAGTCAGGCTGTGCAGCATAAAGGAGCTGACTATTTCAACTAAAAAGGAAAAAAAAAGGGCGGGGGGGAGGGGATATTTCTGATACACAGAAATATTATGATCACATTTACTTTAAAAATGTTCTAAATTTTCCAGACAGAAGCGAAGTAGTAATAGTAATATCAATAATACTAATACTACTAATAATAATGCAGTTCAAGGGTCCTCTCTAGGCAAAAGAAACACCAAATATGAATCCTGGATTAGAAAGGATTTTATTTAGCCAATTTTATGGAAATGGATTTTTCCTGTATTCTCACTTTTATCTAATATAGTATTTTGACAATCAACAATGATTAAACAAGTACTTCTTTTCTAGCCAAGTACTTCTTTTCTAGCCAAAACCTAGATTTTCCAACAATGTCGGGTCCTTTGATCAAAGCAAAAGGTGAAATTAGTGTTACCAATAAGGCAAATGACTTTTTTCATGAAGCTTCATAAACAAGAAAATCAAATCAAATGGTGACTGAATTATCTATGATAAGTATGATAGCATATTTCATCATGAAAAAATTAAAATCTTTTATGTTCTTTGTAATCGGTATTACTTCTCTTACATCTAAAATGTGTCAATTATAGAAAAACTTAGAGACATTATACAGTATGGGACTGAGCTATAATGGCTGAGTGAAAAATGACTTTCTGCTATATATAAAATGCAAAGAACTTAGATACAGTCCACCCTTCTCCCCAATACTATACCAAAATATCTAGCATCTGTCTAAACATCTAAACATAGCTCGTAGGTATATGAACATATATAAATGCATTACATTCAAAGTCCTGTTTGTGTGTAAAAAATGGAGTACACCTCATGTATAAGTGTGTATAAGCAAAGCCATGAATTTATTCTTAGCATAATGGAAATCTTAAGTCTAATTAAAGAATGATCATTATACAAAGAATAATAAAGCAGGTAGAATACTTTAGTATCCTTCAGCTGCACTTCTCAAGGCCTGTTCTATCATACCAGGTCTGTATTTCTCTACACTACATTGTGTTAATTGTAAATATCTCATTCTACCTTGAAAATCTGCTTGTTACTGCTATGTAAAACTATAGTTGTATCATACAAAGAAAAGCATAATTAAAACAATTTAGATATAGACAACTGGTCAATTAAAGAAATTATTGTTACAACTAAACCAAGTAAAACAGAGCTACAAACATTACGACCTGTTAGCAGTGATGGCAACACCATGTTAGAGGTCTACACGGTTGCTCATGCATTTCAGTAATGTGCTTGTCAAAGCGGCCAGTGCTGGCAGCTTCCACAGAAGGTGTAAAAAACCTGAGCTAGGAAAATGTGAGATAATTATATTGCCTCTCCTGCAAAGGTATTATCATTTCTTTAAGTAACTCTCATGTTACTTCTAAGACATGGGAACCTTTCATGTTAATATTAGGACCTGTCATTTTACCAGTACCTCCTTTCCTGAAGCCTTATGTGACTGTAACTCTTGATAGCATCTAACTTTTAAATGTAATTATGCTCTGATCACTCACACTCAGTCCATTTACTGTGATCAACCCTTGCATTAATTAGTTCCCTGTGCTATTCTTGTGTGCTCTAAAATTCTGTTTTAAAAGCAAAGCTACATACATGCTATATATTTATATATAACATGCTATGGGCTTATATGCTATATAAACAGCTCTATCTGGTTTCCGACATGATAGAAATCTTAGAAGATAGAGACAATAGGAAATAATTAAGCTGATGCCATTTTATTCTTATGCCTACTTAAAGGCTACAAGGACATTCATATATGAGGAAGCAAACTTACCTTACTTGCTAAAATATATCCAAAAAAAGAAAGTCAAGCTTAATCACTGAAATTGACAAAAAAAGCAATTCAGATATTGATGTGTCAGATTCCCAGAGAAAAATAAGTTAGCAAAGTATTTTTTGCAGTTAAGTTATAGATTTTTTAAAATATAATTTTTAGTTCCTTTTCCCCAGAAAACTTAAGCAGTACTTGATCGTTGATTTCTCTCTTGAGATTTTTCTGGTATTTCTATATTGATCTTAATATTGAATCAATAATATATGTATAATTTTGTGATAAGATACTTAGTAAAGCAGAATTATTGCCATTTTTCTGCTTTAAGTAAAAAATATACATTATATATCTGCAAACAAATATATTGATAAAATATGATAAAAATAGAAAGATATGATATGACCTAGACTTTTGTGCAGCTAATGAATAAACAATGTAGTTTTACTTCCAGGTTGATGGGTAGAAAACACTAAAGAGACTTTGTGAGCACAGCTGGTTAGCAATATTCAGACTTCACAATATTGACAATTGTAATAAAAATGTTTATATACGATTATAGGATTAATGGAAATATATTTACTAGTTATCTTTATTGCCTTGAAGTCCTACAACTGGTGTGGAAACAAGGTAAGAAATGAAGTTACCTCTTAGAGAAAATCATAAGTTTTTATTTTATATTAAGATGTACTGGCGGGTGAAGCTCATTTAGGGCTTAATCAAATGCAGTGACTTTAAACATTCAGTAAGTTCTGTGTCGGGCATGCAATGTGTATCCTTCTAGCCTAAAATGGATTACCTAGGCTTTCCTAATGAAGACATTAAATGTCTGCCTTAGTGTATGTAAACCATGTATCCATTTTTTCTTTTCACCGCTTAAATTTGAACCAATAATCAAGCAGGAACACAAGGAAGCTACATTGGATTTGGCAAGCACCTCCTGGTCAGTTTTTTCATTCAGCAAAACATATCTACACTCGATTTTGATTTATGACACAAATCTAAGTTCCATAACATAGTGACTTGGGACAAGTGCTATGCTATTTCTAAGTGGGCTGTATATGTGATTTGAAGTGTGTTAAATTAGTATTTCATTCTACAGCAACTTGAGTTTTGTTTATCATGCCCATGAAACAGTAAGCAAAATGTATATGTAAGTGTAATAACTATTTAATTGAAATTAATTCAGCTCTGTTCTCAAAAGGAAGTTTAAAACAGAATCCTGTGAACACACAACAACAATGGCTCAAAATAATTGCAGTAAAATGAAAACCGTTTTGTCACAGTATGAATAACGAATGGACAGTTGCTTCGTGAGTGTTCTTTTCATCAAGCTATTGAATTTGGCTTTGAGTCATGCTGATTATTTCTGCAAGTTAAAGCAGTTAAGTGAGAAGCAAATCTCTTAAACATATGGCAGGTCTGATTATCATATGAAAACCAGGCATGCCAAAGATTTGGAGAACACATTGCTCTAAATAGACTAAAAAATGAAAATTAAATACCAGTTTTAAAATCCCTACTGGAAGGAGATAAACCTTTCCTGAGGGCATTTGCCAAAATTTAGGAATTGTGTAAACATTTTTGATTTCACATTTATTAAAAATAATGGTCGAATCACAGTTTTTATAATAGATAGCTCATTTGGTAAGCTCTGACAGCCACATCTGCTGAGGGAAGGGAAGGGAAGGGAAGGGACGGGAATAATATACTTTTCAAGTTCTCCATCCTTAAAACCTAAACACCACTTATTGCTACTCTCTACAGAAGTACTTTGCCCATTGCCTGGAGAACAGCCTGCTTATTTATTTCTGTGTATTTATTTCACAATATCCCATAGGCCAGGATTAGTTCCATTTGCAGTTAACAAGGGATTCTCCATTAATGTGTTTAAACTCTATAAATCTTAGCAATAAAGTATAACTCCTTTAATGATTAGAATTTGAATTGTGGGATAATATGAATAGCTGAAATCCCAGTAACTACAAAATACTGGAATGGCACAAAGTCCTATGTCTTCCAGAACAGGTATTTAAGCCTACCAGAAAAGATACTTGGGCATACAGACATTGGATATTTTGCCTGGAAAATGAAGATGAAAACCAGTCTAACAGAATTTCTAGTGATGGAGGTATATGTACAGAGAAGCTGGCTTGTTTTGAGATAGCACTGTAGGGAACTATCAAAAAGTAGAATTCCAAACTTTAAATAAAGGTAATATATGTAAAAGGTTCCTCCTATACCTTTGAATTTTACTAATAACCTGTACAAATACTGATCAGGAGTAGGTGGGAGAACTAATCAATACAGGCAGCGGATTTTTATTTGTATAGAAAATTATGTAGTACTATTGATATTTCAAATGCTTGAGACCTTAGTAAAGAAAGCTTACACAAGAATTAAATCTTTCTCTTTGTGGTAGGTAATTGCCCAATTTAATCTTTGATCATGATCTTTACACTAGCTGCACCAGTTAAGAAGAGTTATTTAGATTTCATTTTTGCTCTTGGCTGGTCTTGAGGTTATTCAAAACCAGTTTTCTAGCATGACGAGTGCTGTGGATTTTTTTACAAAGTTTAGTTCATAGTGCTTAAGGCTCAAAAAAGAGACAGGTAGGTCTGTCGCTATAGAATTCGTCATTTTGGGGTGTCAGAGATTATGTAGTATTGTTTGTGGTTTAAGGTGTGTGTTCTATAGGAAGTGTATTTTTTAATGCTTTAAAAAAAAAGAAAAAAATGGAGTTGTGAAGACAGCATAATTAACAATATTTTGGAACAGGATGTAACAAAGACTGCATCTTACAAGAAAAACAGCAGGAGGACATCAGGTAAGCAGAATGTAAGATTTTGGAAGGCCACTAAATTTAGAGGATGTGTCATCCAAATGACAATAACCTGTACTTTTCATTCATTTATAAGACAGATCTGAACTGATTTTACATTTCCTGAGTCATATGAAATTTTTTTTGTAGCTTTTTTCAAAAATAACATAGCATAGTTTTGTCTAGAAATATTTCACAATATGAGATCATCATTCTTTAAGGTTGGGTCTTTCATTATTTCCAGCCTATTGAAATATTTTATTTTGACATTTTTTCACCTTTTATTATATCAAAGGAATATCTGCATGAAGAAGAAAGTGTTGAAATGTTTAAATGTTTCTCTTTTTTTTAGATCTTTAAAAATATTGCCAGAAGTGTTCAGCTTTTGACATATTTCTGTGATTATTTTTCTATAAAAAAGTGTTGCTTTGGAAAACTTCTGATTAATTCTTATTCATGTAAGCTGTATTTACACCATTTTATGTTGCCTGACGTCACCAGTTAACATAATTTCAAGTGATTGCAAATATCCACCAGGAGTGTCTCTGCCCTTAAATTACTGGATCATATTGATTTAAAGGAAATAATATTTTCTATTGTAACACTAATACTTTTTCATTGAAGTTTCCTCTTCTAATCCCAAACTAGCTAAATTATGTAGTTCCACATGAAAAGGCCATTGCAAGCTACCTGTTACCTTTTAGTCAAAAAATGTGGACATTGCTGCTGTTCGCCTGTACAAAATAACTTTCCCATGACCCTGAAAATTCATTGATGAGCTTAGTTGCTGCTTTTTTTCCCAGCAGCTGCTAGCTTCTCCTTAAACTATTGAAATCCATGACAACAGTGGGGTGGTGTGAGTCCTTAGAAAATTTATTTGTCACACTCTCACTTTGTCAGCAGTGCAGCCTATATGAACATGAGGCTGTGGCAACCAAGGCATCTCATTCAGCTACAGAACCTACTCAATATGGAAAGAAAATGTTATGGTATCTACAGTAGAATGTCCGCTGAACCTGAACCACACCTTTTAAAGCGATTTCAAAGACAACTGGCTGATAATTATTTGGGTCAATCATATCACCAGTTTTAAAAGCATAGATTAACTTCAGCATGCAACTAAATGTCAGGACATGAAGGGAGAGAAGACTGTACATAATTCTGGGTTTGCAAAGCTGCTTCAGCATAGTGAAGCCTGGGTTTTGGAAATAAACAAATCTAGCTGCAAAAGCTGTGATGTGCTTGTGTCCTTTGCTGTGGCTGAGGCTGTTATTGGTAACTGCTTCCTCTGCTGATGAGCTTTACTCTCCATTTCCTTCTGCTAGCTAGTCATCCAATTCCCCTTTGAAGAAAAAAAGAATCAATCAAACAAACAAACAAATAAGAAAGATGTCACCTGGATGCACATCTTCCTGGTTGTTATTTCACATGGGCATCCTGCTGGAAAGCACTGGATCTGATGGACTGTAATGTTGTTCAGTTGCCCCTGAGCATGCAGGGACAATAATGTGTATGCTGTCTTTATTTCCTGTCCTTTCTTGCTTGTAGTCCATTTTGTGAACTGCAGAATGTTTTGCAAAAAAAAAATGTGTAGCTTTCTGATTCTGGAAAGATCAAAGACAGAAATGGCAATCAATTTTACTTGTCTTTTTGTTCAATATACAAACCTTCCTACTTATGCATGGTTTAAGTACTAGTTTGCAACTTCTGTGGTCATAAGTTGAAGCCTTATAAAGTGTTTCCTGCTGAAATGTCATGCTGGCTGGAATTCAGCAGCAAATAAATATTGCTGTCCTCACTAATTTGAAACAGTGTGAGTTTTAAATCTTTAGCTGCAGGAGATTTATTAAGATTGCAGTTTTCATCACCCTCCCTTCAGTCGATCAAGATAGGTCAAAACTGCAGAAACCATATTTTTCAGAATTATTTCAATTGCTGCAAATTCCATTTCTTTAATTCCTGGCTTATAATACAGCATGAGAGCAAGAATCCTAGGCTAGAAATAAATGCAGCAGTTATCTATGAAAAGGTTTTAAGCTTAAAGTTCACTAACTGGTTTGATTGAAAACGTCTTTGAGTTTTGACTTTGTAAAAAGCTGACAGATTCTAATGCACAGCTTTGCTTATTGAATTTTGAGTTACTGTCACATTAGTCTGATCAATTTCTTTTAAATTGCTGAACATTCTTTGGGGCGTATTTAAGAAGAATGTGTGCTTTTGCTGTGTACATGAAGATTTTCTGCATTACAAATGCACTGCTTTGTTACTTCACAAATTTTTACTGACTTCCTGTTAACTCCATCTTTCTTTTATGTATTTACAACTTCTCTAACATGTTCTAGGGCAGTAAAACATTATTCCATGATGGAAGGCATAAATTAATGAAATTATTACTTTTGTTCTAGCAATTTTCAATATTCATTGTTAAACAGATTTGTCACTACAGACTTCTCACTCACACACACTTTTTTCCTGTTGAAGAAGTACCTGTAAAGTGCTTATATGCCATCCATTTAGTCAGGTTGTCTATAGATAACTTGGTCCGAGGCAATCAAAATACTTCTAGATAAAACTGTAAGTGTTACAAAACAGGTCAGTGAAAGAGTTCAGAGAACTTCATTGGAGCCTTTTATCACAGATGGAAGAACATTAGGCAGATGTTCTGAGACTTTCAAAAGTTATCACTCAATTTTAAAGGCTTTTTTAAAAGAACATGAGGTTTACTCTAAAAGAAGGGAAAAATATTAAAGGACAAAATGCCTCTATGACATCCATTCATTGCTTCCTGTTGCCATTATCTGGAGAGGCCTTGACTAAAGGTAGCTTTGACTGGGTAACTGCAACAAGCGTATCAGGCAGTTTTAACTATAGAAAGATCTTCCTTCAATGATATATCAATGAAAGAAGAAAGATGAGGAGTGTGAATTACTATATGTGAGTTTGCATTAGCCAGGACAGGGCCATTCTATCACTCTCCAAATTTAGCTCTCAAAGAGAAAGAAATCAATTCACAGACCAAGTTATGAAGTTCTGTAAAGTAAACACAGGTCTGTTTTATTAGGTCATTTATTTTGTGTCACTAATAATTCCAGCTTATTTTCTACAGCATTACAAGCCCAAGACTTTTTGCAATCATCTCATAAATGCAGTGGTGGAAGTGTCCTGCTACTTGTTTATTTGTGTCTATTTCCTTAAGTTATTATTTGACATTTCATCCCATAAGATACAATTATTGAAAATTGTTAATTTTTCATGGTGTTATGACAAAAAACCAAAGCTCTAGTAAAACTAAGAGTCAAATAGTTTTCAATACAGAGGCAGGTAATGAAGTCTTCATAATTCTTAGCTACAGCATGATCAAGTGTCATGTAGAGAAATAATTTATCCTCCAGGTCTCTGTTCTGTGGTTCATTTTCAGGATGTAAGAAAATCATGAAAACTTTCTGTTGAGTAATAGCAAAATAACATTTTTGTCCTAGTCATTGTGATATGTTGGCTCCTCAGAGCCAATTTCAGTAGCTCAGAGGCAGCTTTCCCCAGACACATTTCCTTTTAAAGACCCACTGTATGCAAAACAGGATTCAAGTGACATTTGTTTGTAATATTTCCAGCATGGTTTTGCATATGTTTTTCCTTGAAACCATGCACTGGTTTGCAATCTAAAACATGCATACTGTTTCCCAGGTCTTTATTGTATTGCCAATACTCAGCTTTTATGCATCTAAAAATACAAACTTCTGTAGCGTAATATATACCCATTGTATCCAGTTAATTATATCAGCAGAAAATTTTAAAAGGTACTCAAGCTATATAAGGTTTCAACTCCAATTATAAGTCATATAGTGAAATTACATGTTATGAAAATGGTCACTAGCATCCAGAAGTCATGGGTTTTTTCTCTTGAAATCTTCCTCTGAATTATTATATTTCAAGAAGATTTTAATATTATTATTTAAATGAGAAATATGTTTAAAAGCTTTTATATAATTCTGCTTACTTATACATATGCATGCACAGCTATATATATGTTTGTTCCATTCCAGTAACAAGAATGTTTTTCATATAAGAAATATCCATTGTTAAAACTGAGTAATTAGATGCATTACATATCTAGCCTTTACTGTCAGTGTAGATATTGGACTACAACAGGGCAATGATAAAAAACATTGGAAGGGTAATGACAGAAGACCATAGAAGTATATGTCCATTGATTTGGGGAAAAGGCTGGGTCTGTGGCTCTTAATACAATATTTTATGTAGGAAAACTCTTCTTTTAAATTAAAAGAAGCAATTATTCTTTCCTAAATTGAAATGAAATAGTCATCAATATTAACCAAAGTTTAAACTCTTGCCTAAAGTCTATTTTAATCAACTAAAGTCTTGGAAACTTCTGTGGTTTTAGGCTTGATCTCTGCAGGGAAAATCTTTTAAATCATGAATTTCAGAACTTCTATGTTTTTGTTAGAATATTAAGGAAGAAAACTTACTAGACACCTTCTGTAAGAGGCCTACCTCGACATGTGAAGAGAAGGATAATATTAATAGGCCTAAGTAAAAGATTTCCACCAAAAGTTACTTTCATTGAAAAGACATGCTTTGGCTCTACAAACACAAAGGCCCTGGCTGAGAATCACGTGTTTCAAACTTGCCTGAAAAAAGGCTACTATATGTCAATGGAGACTTTCATGGATGTACCAGCTGGTCTGCAACATGAAGAAACTTGCATTCAAGTGTTTCTATAGAGACTGATATGAATGGAAATGCTGTTCTGATTCAAAATTTAAAAGTAGATAGAGGTGGGATTCCTCCCACTGACATTCAACATCTACAGGTTTAGCCATCTACTTCTGACATAGGATTGTGGATTTCCATTTTAGTAACTGGAAGTCAGTACAGGTAGTGGAGTCTAAAGTATATAGCCACCTGCTTTAGGATAAGGTGAATTCCGCTCTTGATTCCGTTGACCATATTGACCTGATCTCTTCTGATTAATGTGTGCATTTAGATAGCTGCTCAAAGGTAACCAGTGTTCTGTAAAGACCAGAGGCTCAGTACAGCACAAGCTACTTTGGAGTGAGCTGAAAAGTGTTCTGCACATCTCTGGCTGCATTGACTTGCACCACATAGACCACAATGTGAGCTTGCATACCTGGTTCACATGCAAACACCTAAATTTAAGTATCTTAACTTCAAAATGAATCCCTCTATGGATTTGATTAATTGCCACCGCACACATGCATGATAGTGTTTGAGCTGCATCAAAGCATCCGTATCCAAAAATCTGCACATAATTGACAGAACTGACAAAAGATCAAGGGGAGTCCTGTGTCATTCTGGAACAATAGCTGGAGGTCAGCAGCAGCAGCAGCAAATTCAAATGGCACTACATATCCACGTGTGGGCATCTACATTGAATCCCACATGTCTTAATTTGGAGATGAAACACATCCTTGAACTTAGACAAACTTGAATCCCACAGTACATTTCATATTTCTAGATTAGTATCCTTTAGTAATGAAACTACATGAACTGCCGCCTGACACACTTCTTTTTTTTACACATGAATGATAGACACGACATTTGTTTGAATAAAAAATAAAAGCAAATTTTGAAATATCAGAAGTTGTTTCAAAATAGATTTTTCTTTCTCTGCTCTGTTCTAGCTAGAAGCAGGATTCAGGCACAGCAAGCACAGAAGGTGGCTTTGTGCAAAGGAGAATAAAAATAAAGTCTTTGAGGACAGCACTGGGTTGCTGCTACAATTTATTTTAGTGCTGAAAGTTTCTAAACAATGAAGCTGCCAACTTTTTCTGCCAGCATTTATTTAATACTCCCACTATCAGAAAAGTTGTCCTTGTTATTTACTCTCAATTGCAGGTGACGAATTTGAATGTGGAAACAGTGGGCAAAAAATATGTGAAAATGTTCATGATTTGCGTTCCTTAACAAACTCTCCACTCAAGTAACTCTTTCAGTCTTTCCTAAAGTGGTGTTTCTTCCAGACTTCTGGTAACAGAAATTATTCCTTTGGATCTTTAGACAATGTTGTGTTACAAACAGTGATTTTCTTCACATTTGCTCAGAAGTTTAAACTTTGTGGTCATACCATAATGAAGCAGAGTAGTTGATTTTCTGCAGATAAAAATAGGGAAATCAATACCAAAACTAAAATCCTATCAAGGGCCTTAGGTTTATTTTTCACTAACTGAATGATTTAAAATCTAATTCATTATATCACTACTTATCTTATAACTGTTTCTTAAAGGAAGACCTTGGGTGAAAAAGGACCTGATTTTGTTGGATGGCTACAATTTTTTGTAATTTTATTTCACATTGGAGGTGATATTAATTAGAAGCTTTCATATGTACTTTTGTTTGACACTTCTTTTTAAAATTTTGGCTTTTTTAGAAAGTGTAGAATAGGAATATTCACAAACATAAAAAGATTTCGCTAATGTTTGCCACTTTGTTGATGTTCACAGGAGGGAGAACTCTGGACTTTGGAGATTTTTTATCTTTTGGTGGGGTTTTTTTGCTTTTATTAGATCTTTCTGTTAGGAAAAAAAAAATGTGAAAAGTATTAACACCAGGCCTGATTTTGTTCTAATTTAGAAAAATATTTACCCAAAATAAAATGTCTTCAGCAATGTGAATGAAAACAGAGTATTATACTCTACCCGAAGGTAGGTCAGAGCATACGGATTTCCATCTGTGTTGTTTGATTACTGCGGTATGAGTTAAACTTAAATTCCTTCAAAATGCTAATACTGCTGACCATTGGAGAGCTACGACTGAAAGTAAATATGAAAATAAACTCTTCATTCAGGTTTACCATCTATAGGTGCAAGTCTTAAAAACAACAGCAGAACAACCAGTTCAGTTTGTATTTGAAGTGAAGGTCTGTGCTTGGATCATAGATAGTTTCAATTAGCTGTTAAAATGCAATGTACATCTTTATGTGCCTCCACGTTTCATATCCGTATATGCTAGACAGCCAAGCAGAGCTTGAAAATCACACTTCACTTGCTGCTTTTGTTCTTGAATGACAGAATTACTTAGCAAGGTTTGTCAGCTGATTTCCAGCAGAGTGATTTGGGACTGTTGTTTTATTCCCTAACCAGCCACTCAGCCATTTTCATCTCTCTGCAGCTCCCTCTCTTACCTTCAAGGGTCTGGGCTTTGCTTCATTTTCTTTCTTGGAAGGGATTTCCACACATCTTCACTGTACCAATTCCTGGGGTAAGCCACAGTAGCCATCACTGGCAATAGATCTTCTATTCTATCTTTGCTGTCTAGACAGGCTCTTACTTGCACAGTACTTTATTTTTTTCATGGTCTTAAGGACACCTAAATGCTGAATATGATACAGGGGATTCTATACTCTTCAAGTATTTAATGTTATGTGTCCACAACTTGAAAAAACATAGACATTTCCTCTCTGAAGGATATATATTTTCACCTTCCAAAGTCTCTCTGTGCATCATTTAGCAGCACAGAAAATGTGACACAAGAACAGAATACCCTAATACTATTTAATATAGCACCCTGTTGCCAGAGCAACCAGTGCCACAAGAGAAAGGGATAAAATCCCCATAATGAACATAATGTGCCATTTGATATTGTTAGACAAGTATCTTCTAGATCCCAGGTGGTGATCCACTTAGTTATAGAAAGTTTAAAACTGATAACCCTGCTATTTTAGTTATAGCAGTGGCCATTCCCACACAGGAACTCAGAGCTGCCTCAACTTCTCCTGTAAAGAAAACTTCAATTAGTGCCTCAAATTAGATTCTGCAGTAATGAATATTGGGACTCGACACTGCTTAGATATAACCTTGAAAAGGTATGACAGACAGAAACAAGTCATGAGGAAAGCACAGAACACTGAAGAACTTGAAAAAGTCAACTACCCTGGCCAGGAACACATCAATGGTACCACTAGACATTCCTGATACTGTACTAGCCTATCCTTAACAATTTCTGAAGCTGGATGTTCTATAATCTTAGGCTGATGCTTAATAATTTTTACAGTTGAAAAATTTATCTTAATACTTAATCTGAATTCTTATTGCTACAATTAAAGCTTTCTGTCCCATTCTGTAGGGGTATAGAAAACATTTTATTTGTTTCTTCTTTGCAGTGGGCTTATACTTGTCTGAAGGGCTTTAGAAAATAGCCTTCATTGCCTTTTATATAAACCAAACTCTTAACCTTTTCCCATATATTATGTTTTCTTGATTTCTGACCAGTGTCACTGCTTTCCTACAGAATCTGTCCAAATGTCTGACAACATTCTTGCAAAGCTGTTTATTCCCCATCCAATATTTCTTCACCTGATTATGCCCATTGGAAGGAAAAACTTTCTACATCTCTTTAGTGAATGGTGCTCTTTTTTTCCCTACTTTTTTTAAACTAAGTTTGTCAGGATTATTTACATTTGAGTCCTGTCTCCAGTATGTTTGAATGCATCCATGCTGATCTTCAGACAGTGAATTGTCCCCCAGGAATCTCCTTGGATGACTTATCCTCTACCAGTTATCAAAGTAATGAAGTTGGGCTAGAAGAACATGGCACTAACTTCCCCCATACAGCAAGATTCACAGGCTCATTAATAGCTGTTTCAGACCGATGGAGCAGTCGCAACAGCAATGGTGATCATGGCATTAAACATTAGCTCTCTTACAAACTGCATATTTCTCCCTTTTCAGATTTGGTGAATGCCGTTGGGAATTTTTCAATAGCGTGTTATCTTTTCTGTACAGTCTGAGTATTGTATGGGAATAATTTCAATTTTGTTGAATATCTTTTCTAGCAGAAGAAAAAATGGAATGAAATTTAAATTAGTTTCAGAAGTGGAATGAAATTTAAATTAGTTTCAGAAGGATCAAACCTCTTCATTTTCCTAATTAATCCAATATGGTTCGGGATTTTATGTCTATTTGGTCTGGGTTTTGGTTTTTATAGTATACTCATCTATGACTATAAATACTGTTATAGTTAAATCACTTCTTTTGAAGCAGGATACACAAGTTATTAACAATCAAATAACAAAATGTCTATTAAAGTATCTGACATAGTCAAACGCATGTTTGTCTTCTAAAGAGTGACTCCCTTCACCTGTGTGGGTGTTCAGAAAATGTGTTGCAGATGCTTTTCATTAGTCTTTTCATCCTTTATTGTTCTATGTAAACAGATTGTTCAGCCTGATTCATTTAGGACGTACTGAACTCCCAAAGTAAATGGTCTTAAGTATTCAGGCAAGCCAGAGTGTTACAATTTCAGACTTCAGAACCATGAACTATACAGTCACAAACAATCAACTGATTGCCAAAATAACATAAAGGTGCTTTTTTGTCCTAAATGCCTCTTCACTATACTGTTCAATAAAAGCAATTTGTGCTGTCCATGGTGACCTTTATGTGGTATTACATGGTTTGCAGAGGAAGTGTGTCTGATCAATAGTTAGTTCTTAGGGATGAGAACACCTGAACTCTTGGATTCTTCTCCTACTGGAGTATTGATTATAAGAATAGTAGATGTGGTAAGACTGTGCTTTGTGTGTGGGAACACAGTTTATTGCAGGTTAATTGGTGATTTGTTTAGAAACCTGTCCTTATTGCTCTGAATACATTGTTAACCATAACAATTTCTAAATAAACAAGTTTTAGACTATGTTTTTGGTGTTTTTTAATTAATCGTATTTATGATTAATTACCAAAACCATGTCACCACTTTGAGAGAATCATTGACTGTGAGAAAAACAAATGAAAGATGCAGGTGTGCGTTCACAAATATTTCTTCACTCTCACATGCATTTCTGTCAAGTTTCAAGATTTTATACTGTAGAAATGTTGTTGTTTATAATAAATCAGTTCATTTTAATCTACTGGTTCTGATGAGGTAAGGACTTAGAGGGAATACTGGAATGTCAGTGATATAAAGCCTATTTAATCCAACTCTTAATCTCATAGAGGTTTTATAAAAGATACCTTGTTTTCCCCAAAATCACCCAGTAGAATTTTTTTCACATAATGTGTTTACTAATGGCAGATCCTAAAAATTGGACTTTAACACTGACTTTGAGAAAAGTTCTCTTTCTACAACACAGTAAACATAATCCCAGTTGCTACATAGTTTGTTGAAGGACAAATACGTAATCACTTAAAGCCATATTAACTCCCCAGTACTAAGGTATTTGGCTTTTTTCACTGGAATTATTTAAGAGGTAAAACAGAGATTTCAATTAATATAATAGGAAATATTTCAAAGTTAAAACAAAAGTAAAAACATTGCTGTCAGTACTATTCATATAGTAATCCCTCCAGTTTCACTATCTGGAAAATTCTGGATTTCCTCACACATGAGAATGTGGATCGACTTATCTATGCATTCACTGATACCCTACTGAATACTTTGTTTTAACTTTCTGAGCTAAGAAGAAATTGTTCCAGTTTGTTCCAAATGAGGAATTTTTTTGGAAAGGGAAGCACAACCCTCCTGTATACTTCAATTTTTTGTGCCTTCCTGTTTGATTCCAATACCAGTGAGACTTGAGAGCCTCGTTTTCATCTAACCATGCATTAGAAATCTAGTCTTTACATAGCACCTAATCAGTCTCTAGCTATGTTCTTATGATGTTCTGCAATGAAAATAACTCCCTGATCTGAAGCAGTTAACAAAATCTAAAAGAAAATGCATAAAAGCAAGCAATAAATGGTTGACATTTGATGGATTCAGCTGTGGAGTTATTATAAATTATATTAATTTAAAATTTAATCAATTTTACTCTCTCTTACAAAACTTGGAGAAAGTTTTGTTTTAATACTGTATAAATTGTTCATTTACACCTGGCTATAGGAAGAAATATCTGGGAACATCTTTGTGAAGAAATTCCTTTAAAGAAATAAAAAGAAGGCAGACCTTTTCATTAAAAAAAAAAAAAAAACAAAATCATA
>JAVJGG010000040.1:1766029-1790814 GCA_035590195.1 Aviceda cuculoides
TAATAGATGTCCACCTCCTGCATCACCTGCTTGAGTGATATTTCTGAGTCTGTTAAAAGGGATTTGAGATTGCACAGCAGGAAGACAGAAAAACAGAGCACTAAAGGTTTCCTTTCAGTTCTGTTTTCTAGACTGTACAATGACAGATGTGTTACCTGTTATTTCTTTGGCTGTGATAATGTTTTGATACAGTGTGTCCCATCCCTGACGTGCAAATTATGCAGACTGGTGTGCATTTCCACTTAAAGAGTAAAAGCAAACAAAAAAGGAAAACAAACAAGACAGAAATGAGAAAAAAAGCATGAAAACAAGGTGGCAAAGAAAACTACTGTGCAGTTTGGGACAGGTGCCTCATTCTATTAGGTACTGTCTTCTTCGACAGCTAAATCTCTTTGTTTTCAAAGACCTCCTGCCAGCTAGACAATGAAAGTAGAAGATTGTCTGTTCTTTTTTTTTCTTTGTTTTTCCCCCTATTTTGGTATTTAGATACTTTAAAAATAATTAAAAAAAAAACTCCTTTAAAAAAAAGGATTAGTATAATTTTAGATGGTAATAGACAGTAAACAGGACATGAAAGTTTGCATTTGGCTGTTATTCTTTTTATTTGGGTACAATGTGCATGTACCTGCTTTATTACAGTTGGCATTAACATTTGATGATATAATGCATGATTTATACAGTCTCTTCTTTACCAGAACATGAATGATATATTAAGTGAAGCAGGTTTTTTTTCTTGTTGGTTTGCCAAAAATACAATGAAAAATATGATGAAGAATGGCTACCAATACAGAAAGTAAATGTTTTTACATTTTAACCAATGTTGTTTGGAATATTAACAAGTTTTATGTCTCTCTAATAACACTGCCACTTCCAAAAAAAAAAAAAAAAACCAAAACCCCAAACCCCAATTAAAGAAATCTTTGTTTCTGAGATCTCTATTCTTTTTTCATGGCATACTGGACATTCCCAGACAGAGCCTGTTACACTGTTCTGGGAGATACATTATACAGAGTCAATATCCTGCTATGCATGCAGACTTAAATATTTGGGGGAGGATGTGTAAACATTTCCATTTACATGATGAAGTAAAAAAGATTTCCAGCAGAGAAAAGGGAACTTATTTAAGTTATAGATACTCTGCATTTGGATATAAACATATTAATATGGAAAACAAAGATGCATATTAAAGAATATTTGGCAGCTTGATGTTATTACTTCTGCAAGCTAATGTCTAATAGCAAAAATATTTTCCCCTTATTTATTCCCTTTCATCTGATGATATTTGTGAACATTAATTAAAACATCAAAAAAAGCAATAAGTAGTATATCTGGAAAATAAAAAAAGACATTGAAACAAGTCATTTCATGAAGAACAGAGTCAATAAAACTTGGGTTTCAAAGCCAGTGCTCCTCAGATACTCTGGGCATGTGTATACACTGAAAAGCTTTGATCTTGGATACTGGTCTCCAGATTGTGTTGCTCCTGGGCTTTGTTGTGAATCAAGAAAATAGTTTCTGCTAAGTCAAAATTTCAGGGAGATTTCTGGGATATGTGCAGAGGCTGTTCCCTATAAATAATAAGGAATGACAAAGTGCCAGGTTTGGCTTCCCCCGCCCTACAATACCTTTCAAAACTATTCGAACAGTCCTGGTGTCTTCAAACATCAGAATACAGTCTCAGCATCATTCTGTAAGAACTCCACTGCAGTCAGAGGTAGAAGAGCTCTCCAAGTACTTGAGGTATTTCGACCTGAAGCCCTCATATGCACATATACACATATATATGGATATATATGGATATATGTGTATGTACATAGATACCCATAGAGACAATATGTGTATATATAGTATGGGTATATACAGTATATATATGTGTGGTTCTACATATACACATTTTTATATATATACATTTTTATACTTTCATACTAAATTATAATTGTCATAGGAAGATTACTTGTGTCCCAGAGGACACTGAACACAACAGATATACATTAGACGAAGACAGACAACCTTCACGGAATGTCTTGTTTCTGTCTGAACATCAGGAAACGCTTTTTCACTGTGAGGGTGATCAAGCACCGGCACCAACTGCCCTGAGAGGTAGTGGTATCTCCATCCTTGGAGATATTCACAAGCCATCTGGACATAGTCTTGGGCAGCCTGCTCTAGCGACCCTGTTTGGACAGGCATTTGGACAAGACCACCACCAGAAGTTCCTTCCATCCTGAACTATTCTGTGATTTTGCAAATGGATGGAAATGAAGTTACAAATCTGATACTGACAGATACCTGTCTGACAGTGTAGGTGAGCTCTGTTGTCAGCCTGGGGGGAACTTAAGAGATTTCTCCTTACTGAGGTCAGACTTATAGGATCTCCTCCACATGGCATTGCAAAACAGACAAATTCTATCAAACTTCTAGTATCTGTGATATCTCTGTTTCTGTTGTCCAAATGGTTCATCTTGGCTATGGAATTTACAGGTTTCACTGTGAGAAAAGCCACATAGATACGCAAACAGTACTGTCACATCAATCTTATCACTCTCGAAAAGCAGACTTACTGAAACAAAGGATAACTTACTACCAGTCCCATCACAGCATGACGATGGAAGGACAAATACTTTCCTGCCATTGAGGTACATTCCTTCTTTTCTCAGAAACAGAGTTTCTCTCTTCCTTCATGGGTTCTTTTATCATGCTGAAGTCATCTGAACACTTTACAGTGGACTATCCTTACACAGTCTACACTGTTTTATATTAGCATAATGAGTTACGCACCTAAAAGTTGCTGTATTTTTGGCAGCAGAATTATACTGATGCAGTCTTCACTGAACAAAATTAGGCCAGTGCAAAAATGTTTAATATAGATGTAGGCATAAATCAGGAAACCCATACCCTTACACTTGCTGAGATGTTTCTATGGAAAAGATTTTATTTAATTGGAATGATGAAAGATACA
Organism: Aviceda cuculoides; assembly: GCA_035590195.1. Taxonomy (NCBI): domain Eukaryota; kingdom Metazoa; phylum Chordata; class Aves; order Accipitriformes; family Accipitridae; genus Aviceda; species Aviceda cuculoides. The sequence continues at coordinate 1,768,989 of JAVJGG010000040.1, forward strand.
TTCTGTTTTAATGAAGAGAAGCTTCCAGTCATCCAAAGAAAAGTAACAAAATAGAACCATCAAAAGTATCAGTGTAAAAGATACTACTTTCACAGACCAGGAAAGATTTGTAAAGAATCTTGGAGGGTGTTTTGGTTTTGGTTTCCTTAGGAATAAAATGTTAGAGGTGGGAATTAAGCAAGTATTTTAAATTATTTTCTCTAAGGTAAGTAATATATACAATAACATAAGAAGAAAAAAAAAAAAAAAACCAACCAAACAACAACAACAAAAAACAACCAAAAAAAACCAAACCAAAAACCAGGCAACGAAGCAAAACCATCTGCAATGCATGCTTACCAGGTGAGAGGCATAAACAGTATCTCTAGCACCTGTCAGCTCATATGCAGATATATCCGTTCAAGAAGGAATAGGACACAATAATTTACACAAAGAACTATTGCTTTTCAAACAGAAACAAAGGCAATATATAAAAATCTTCAGTGGAATACCTGTAAGCAAGATTTTTAAAAGCTAAGAAAAAGGGCACGGTATTTATTTTCTGCTATAGAAACATTCTTGGAGTAGACAGGTTTGTTCTCAATGGTCTATAATGATTGATTTAGCCTTGTTGTACATAGAGAAAATAAAATGGATAAATCTAAATGTTTTCAATGTTCCTTACCAGTTTGCCATGTTAGCACAAAGATTCCTTATGCCTCAAATCCAAAATACTTATCCCATGCATAACATCACAAAGTATTTTTTCAGTATCTGGCATAGGTTGTGGGGGGTTTTACACGATCATGATGACATAAAAGATGACTCTGAAAACTTGGTTTCCCAAAATATTTTCTAATTTTCTAGACATTTGAAACTTTGGAGGGTGCAACAGTTTTTTAACAGTTAAAATCTAACAGTGCATGGTCAGTATGAACCTTGGCTGCTTAAGCCAGCATTTCACCTAACTCTACCTGTCTCACAGTTGGTTGTCTTATCTCTGCTACATTGTAGGCTCTCTCTAGTAGATATAAACTGAAATTTCTCCAGAAATCAGTTCTTCTTTGTTTTCTTAGGATGTGTTCATCTTTCTGTACCATCCATAAAAGTAACTTATACTGTATACCTTAACCCTTTAATCTCATTTTTCCAATTAAGAGAGGTTAATGGAGACTGCTAACACAAAGAAATGGTATCTAATGGAAGACTCACAAAACGTGATTCTATGTGCCATGTAGCTAAGATATAATTTGGTCAAGTTTACGTTAGTCTTCCCCATCTTCCAATAGAGGTTCTCTTCTGAACCACACCAGTCCCTACTCCACCATCACAGTCTGTCTCCACTCTGTTCCTTTTTCTGTCTCATCATACCATCTGTATCAGATTATAAATCAGAATGATTCCTGTAGATACAGGAATGAAGTATCAAGTAGATACAGACAGATCTCTTATTGTGTTTGGGTTTTGGTATAAATGTGTCCTTTGAGTGAAAGTTCAGAATACAATTTCTACCACATTTGAAAAAGAAAGTTTACATATGTCATTACATCTGTTAAAAGGTAAGTAGTGATGGAAGCCATTTGATTAGCCATTTGAAGCAATGCCGAACATAGTTATGCAGTGTCCATTATAAAAAATAATCCAATTCTAGAAAGGGAAAAGGATAAAATAACATGGGAAGTCTTTTCTCCCACCATGAATCTATAAAAACTTTGAAAGCTGGCATGAGTAGATCAGGAACCACAATAGCTGCTCTTGTAAAGCAAGAAATGCAGTTTCCTGGAAATGAAAGCAAAAGCCTGAAGTCAGAACAACCATAATGATTATATGACTAAACTGCGCTTAAATTAAATTCTGGAAGCTTTTTAAATTATTTTTCATTCTACATTAATGGAGGATTAAACATTGGCTCTGGTGTTTGTCCTATAAATTAAAAAGTTTTTCCATGAACAAGTGCTAGATCATTCTTTATTGCACTTGTTCAACATTTATGAGAAGAGAATGGCACTAACTCACTGGCAACTTCAGAGAACTTCAGAATGCTATCACAGAGGGATATGACATCATTGCTCAAGGTGGGTGACATGGTTTAAGTTAAACATCAGCACGCAGGAAAGAAACCAAAACTTGAAATTTCCAAATGACAACTTAGATACACAGGGCCAAATACTTCTTGCAGTCATGCTGTGCCTAACAGAGCCAAGAGAAACTAAGATACAACAAAGGCACTTTTCATGCTATCTTTAGCAACTTTGTTTAAGCAAGATTCAGGCTAAGAGACATTCAGAAATACTGTAGGTAGCATGTTAAAAGTGTACAATAAATGTAATGGAAGTGGAAACAGATTATTACTACATTCACACATGAGGTAATCTAATTTTTTCTAAATACTTATTTGTGCTTTTGTTATGTTTTTATAGGCTGGGTTAATTCATTAAATTTATTAGGTTCGTAAAATTCAAAGCATGTTTGTGTTGAAGTACAAGGCATACATTAAAAAACTTCTGAAGTATATTGAAAACTATAGTACAAGGCCAGATGTGACAGATGTGATAGATCAGTGCTGATTACCTCTGCAATGAGACCTGGTACAGCTCCACTAATTAGGAATTACCCCAATGTGGTTTTGCACAAGAAAACAAACAAACAAACAAAAAAATTCAGCACTCTGATGTCAGATGGTCTCTCAGATTTGGCAGGGAAGAAGAGGAATGTAGAAGCCAGAACATAACACAATGTTTCAGACTCTCTTTTAGTGTTATAATTTCCCTAAATTAATAGCATTCCAAATGTAAATGAACTCTTTGTTCAAGTATGACAGCATGCAGCTGTCTGAAAATGTAAACTTTTTGAGTAAAAGCTGTTTGAGGTTTGACTGTACTGTGCAACCAACTCCTGATTCCTCCTCACCCCCTTCTTTCATTTGATAGTCCTTCTGCATGCATTATGGTGAGCTGCTGTTTTGCTCTGATGTAGAACTGCTGGCAAAGTGGTAACATATTTTTGCCCTATAAATTTTAAATGTTCCCACTGACTTAAAGATATATTTTAAGTACACTCAACTGTTACAAAATGTATTTTAAACATACTTGAATGTGTTGTCCTTTATACAGTATTATTTTAATCTTTTGGGTACACAAAATGAGTCACATTTTCATAACAGATCACTTAAGTGTGCAGCCAGTATTTAAATAAAAAATGGTTGTGCATTTTTCAAATCCATCCTTTTTATAACTTACATATATGTATTTGCTCAAGATGAAGTTTATCAGCATGAAGTATGAATATTATATTCATGTGTAAACAGGGGGGAAGAATATTAAACCCCTTTGCTTTTCAAATGGTAGCAAAACCCCATTGATGTCACAGTATAAAACTACATTGCAGAATGCTTTATGTCCACACTCCACTTTCTGTATATCCTTGTTTAATTTCTCATTACATATAACTCTAATTCTACATACATTGGTTTTTTACTTGCCTCTTTGCTACTCAGTTTAATTAGCCACTACAGTACTTATGGTCCAGTATTATCAATTCAAAACTAGTAATTGCATCATCCATAAAATAATATGGCATGTTTTCACAATAATAAAACTAATTTATGTAACATGAATGTATTTGTATATAAGCATGTAGTTTTAAACCTAAGAAACCATCAGCTAGCTTTCCCCCTTGGGTTTTGTTCCCCTTCTTTTTCCCCCACCACAATGTTTCTTAATGTATGGACTTATTCTCATTATGGAAAGTGGTACTTCAAAAAAATAGCTTATGCTTCTACCTGAAGAGGGACCTAATTTACCTTCTAGGTAGATCACAGCTAGGCACAAACAAGAACAATGCAAATACAATTTTTATGAAAGCAAATGAAATTAAGAAAATCCAATATATTCAAGATATAATCAATCTACTTGGTGAAATTTTCTAAATTATTGTTTTCTTAGCATAACTTTTCATTTTTTTTAAAAATTTTTAGACAGGTAAAAGGCATTATTACTGATTGCAATTTCTCTCCAGCTGGACAATTACTCTCATTTTCAGAGTGTATTTATATCTAGACAACCTACATTTCCATAGGCATTATGAGAAGGAAGGTATCAATGACTCTCTAAATATTTGTCTTTAAAAAATTTCCTATTAAGCATTTATTAATATTATTATAAGAAATGGAGGATAACTGCTGTTAATGAGCAAGATCTTAAGGTGGGGTAAATCAACAGAGTTCTGCTGGAAATAATAGAACCATGCCAACTTATATTAACCATGCACACATTAAAGTTAGAAATAATATATGAAATTGCATATCTTAAATATAGTCAAACTTTCAGTAATTCAGTTTAAACTGATTTACATATGCTAGTGATTAGAAGAGCTACAGTGTCATCTTTTAAACTGTTTCCATACTAGCTTGTTTAACCTTTGCCTCCACTACTAATGAGCCATCATTTAATAGATCAATATCTCCTTTAACCTTATCAATGTATACGAACAATTATTTATTTCCATGGGACTGTGCTCCAGAGGTAACATATTCTTGAATATTTTCTCTGTTGTTGCAAAGGTTGCAGAAATATATTAGAGCAGTTGCTTTCTAGCCTCCCAATTAAAGACTTTTTTTTTTCTTTTTTTTTCTCCTGAAACTGAATTAACAGTTTTTATGACATAAAACACACTTCACACTAAGCATTTGTTTCACTGTCAGTTGCCAAATAATCGAACCTGTTTTCTACCTGAGAGTGAAAGCACTGATGATCCAATTGCCTCCCTCTGACAGTTCACATTTGGTTTCAGGACTTTAATATAGGTGTGAATATTACTTTACGTACAGGTCATGAGTTAGTTACCTGAAGTCTTGACAGATCTGAAGCAGAAAGAATGTGGTCTAACGAAAACACAAAAACTTGAGCAGGACTGTTGGTCACCCATTTTTGAGCTTTGGGTGAAGATGACCGTCACTGAGAAGTGGGAGCTGTACCATGTTAACGATAATGTGGTCAAAGATATACTGACAGGAAAAATAATCGCTGGAAAACACTTGTATGAAAACAAACTCAAAAAAGTCAGGCAAGGTTTAATACGGAGCTAAATAAGAAAAGTAAAATGAAAAATAATATTTAAAGAAATGGAGATTTTCATTTTTTTCCCTTTTCCTATAACTGATGAAAAGAGGATATGTGATTAAGTGAAAGATGGCAAACCCCAAAATGAACATAGTTTTTCTCTGTGTAATGCATAAATGGTAGAATTCATTATGTCATCATGCAGTCTGATCTTCAAATTTAGAAAAAATTAAAGAATGTTTGTCTATTTTCTACATAAAATGGTAGCCTGAATTAATGAAAAGAGATAAAGATCAAATTTTAAGTGTGTGTGTGAGAGAGGGAGAGAAAGAGGAAGAAGAAGATGAGAGGAGATTTACAACAGCTTTATTTCAGTAACAATTTTTTTTCTACAGGATGACTCAAATTGTGCATACTGGGCTGTTTCTTCAGCCACTGTGAGATATCACTGAAGCTCATCTCAGGATTCTAACTCAACACGGTCTTGGTGATAATGTGAAAAAAATATAAACAAGTTCTGCCTATTTGTTTTTTCTTTTAATGCAAGGAGAAAGAACCTGCCAGTGAAATTAAGAAGCAAGACATTAAAACATTTTTTTTTACTTAATATGTAAATCACCAAAGGAACTCAGTGCTATTGTACTCAATAATGACAATATTCACTAGGAGAGGTGCAGGGGACATGTGCAAAGAAGTTGAGACAAATATTCCTGGTTTTTGAGTGACATCATGTGTTACGTAACATTATTTTGTTGTTGTTGTTGAGAATATATATGTGCCTGTCATTTAAACCAAGAGTTTCTACTTTTTGTTTGCACATTGCTTCTTACCAGGACCCTTGTTTCTTAATCCAACAGAAATAATAGTAGCAGTTAGACAGTCTGTCGGTTTCTGCCAGATGAGATCCAGCTCCAGCGAAAGGTGAGTAAAATATTAAAGGTGAGGTATATTTTAAAAATACCACTCTCATGCCCTAGTATGTAAAGTAATCACTAACAGACAAGTTCAGGGAGGAGTTTCTGACAGATAAATTGGTTCATGATTCCTATCTAGGGAAATAGTTCCCAAAATATGTAATACAGGTAGGGGACATATCAAGTTAGTAAGCTTTGCAAAGTACCAGTCCCTCCTAGGAAATTAAAAGAAGGCAATATTAGTCTTGGACTCCTGAAGTGCAGATACTTTTACCTGCACTTCAAATGCTACAAAAAGCTTGAGAACTGTTTAACAAGAGGAGGTTTTTCACCTTTCTCTGACATATATATATAATAATGCCCATGGTTGTAGACAGGGTTTTGAGCTAGGTAGGTAGTTATTCATGAAGGAATTTCTGAAGTGCATCTCTCCCTGGGGCAGAGTACAAGAATTTTTTAACACAAATCAACTGTGAAAAACAAGAGGTAGGAAATAACACATAGAAAATACGTGTTGTGTCACTGAAACCACAAGTGCTGCTTGGCTATTTATTCTTCCCTACCTGACACAGTAGAGGCTGCAACAATTGTGCACCCTAAACCAAAACTGAGACAACTTCTGCATAATAAACATATCTTGCATTTCCTATACCCAATCTACTAGTGCCGTTGCCCAGTCCCTCTCCATTTGATGTCTCCATTTCCTCAGCAGTACTTTTTTATTTTTTTACTGGCTGCCATCTTCCATGTTCCCCAGTGAACAAGATGTACCCGTATTTCTTGAATGAAATACAAATCTGATATGAAAGGGCTGCTATCTACATATCAAGAACTTGTTCCCTACAAAGCTTGTATTATTCCTACAACTCTTGTACACATATGTCTGATCAGTCACAATTACCCATAAAGGACAAAATTTATGTAAATTTAGTATACCAGCCTGAGGTTAATATCAACCTTCTCTAGCTGCAACTTCATTTCTGGAGATAGAGTTGACTCCTTCCAGGAACACATTTCTGCAGATGAGCACAAACGCTCGATTTTCTTTTGTGTCTGTGATCTCAGAAACAAATTCCTGTGAAACACCTTGAATTTGATTCTTGGCATTTCTGTTCCAAGCACTACCTAATTCTCCTCACTTGAATACTATTTGCAGGAGTAAGAAACATACATGCTCAAAGCTGTTCAATGAAAGAATAAATATCATCCCTCGCTACTCAATCTGTCCAAACTACCTTTCTTTAGTTAACATACTTTATAAATTAAGTTCAAAAATTGGATGTAATTCCAAATGTCGCCTTTTAGCAATTTCTAAAAGATGTCCAGTATTCAAGATAATATTTGTTTATATGTTGCAAATCTGCTCATACAGGTCAGACTCTCAGTTTACCAAAGTTAACTCTATTAAATGAAGCTACATCTATTTATACTAATGCCCTAGACCAGCGAAGCCCTGAAGAGTTAGTTTTCCAGCTGTCTATTATTATATAATTTTTATTTTGTTGAAAATTGGCAGGATTTATTTCTGGGCTTTATTAAGAACAACCATACTCAGAGAAGGCTAACAACAATTACCCTATTTTATCTTACTACTTACTGGGCAAGCCATCAGGGACATAGGCACCTTGACATTTGCATGAAACATTTTAATCTTCTGCCAGACCTTTCAGCAATGGATCAAGGACAGTATATGGTCTGTATTAGGCTGCATGGCATTAATGACTAAAGGAGATTCATTTACTACACTCCCTAAAGGACATATATGCAGTAAATCAGAAAGCTAGATTTTTACACAAGTCTCTGTAATGCATTGTAATCCTGAATGTTGGCAAGAGGAATTTTTGTCTCTTGATTGTATATTCTGAAGGTTTATAGTCCATTTCTATATACTTCTCTTAAATTGTAACTTTCATGCTTAGTTCAGTTTTAGCTATCCTAAACAGTCAGAAAAAAATCAGAAGGAACCAGGAGCAGAGCAACAAGGAATGAGTAGGATGATGGAAAATCAGGCTTATGACAAAAAAAAAAAAGAACTAAAAAAGAACTAAATTTGTGCTTGTGTAATCTAAATAAATAACTATGGGTGTATGATTACCTTAGCTAAATAGTAGCTAATAGGATATCAACATTTATTCTGACAAAACATAGTCTACCATGCTAAATGGCATATTTTTTAATAGATTCCCTGTCACCTCTAATTAATTTTTATTTAAAGAAAAAGAACATTGCAAAGAAAACCTCTTTAGTGAAAGGATGTAGAAAAATGATAGTTCTATGTGAAGTGTGTTTGATTCATAATTCAAGATTAATTTTGCAGCCATATGGGTAAAGAACTTTCATGTTTCGAAATGAAAATGCAGGTTCTGGAGTGTTACGGTTTTGTGCAGCATGAAGTATAGACATGTATTTGGTTAACCTCAGTAAATTCAAATGTATAACAGAAAAAACTTACTTAACAGCGATGTCATTTAGACTGGCAACAGTCATCTATGAAAAGACATTTCTTGACAACAGCCAAAATTCTTACATAAAGAGCAAACATACAAAATTTTAATCCTTTAAGAGATGCCTATAAAAAATCTTCTGAATTCATATTATAAAGTCTGCTTGGATGTGACATGACAGTTGTCCAAGAAATACAAAAGTTCTGCAGAAACTAGAGGCTACTATGTGGAAAGCACAGTAGAAACACCTAGAATAACAGATGAATACACACCCACAAAAAAGAATATGCAGAAAAGGATTGCCAGTCTTACTGTATATGACTTTTATGGGAATCAGCAGGTTATAAATGCAGACATTTCAGGTCCAAAGCCATCAAGTTGTACTGGTATGTTATACATACAATTAATAACCCATTGTATTTGCAGCTGTTCAGAATAACATTGGTGCTGTAGCAGTCTCAGCTATGATGAAGGCCCACTTGTGAAATTTGTACATTGGAAGTCTTTACAAGGAGAATTTACAATCTGAAATCTACGTCTTTTTGATACTTATACTCTGTCAGGTCCCATTGACTTTTCAAAAGGTAGAAGACCCTACAGTCAGCAAAAATAGGATTGGATCCCAACAATTTGAGATGTATTCTCTGTTAAGTCTTCTCCTCTGTCTTCTAGAAAGGCAGGAAGGAAAAACCATTCATGTTCTACTTCTTTTCAACACCTTGAGTAAATTAGTCAATTTTCACTTTCAAGAGAAAATACAATATGTAGTCATCTCCCAAATGTGTCTAATAGAATTAGAGTATGCCGTAAGTAATCTCTTTATTGTAAATACATACTTTAATGAAAGTGTTATTTTGCATGGGGTGTTGCTGGGGAAGCTGATTCAGCAACATGGTTTGTTTCACAGTTGATGACAAGAAAATCAATATAATCAATCAATAAATAAAACTACAACACCATTAGATAAATTGTTCTCTGTTTTCCAATCTCAAACACTTCATAATCTATTCTGTTTATGCATTTCCATGAATGAAATCTTTGGATGTGAGATCATGTGATATCTCAAACTTATTTCTCTGCTTATAAGACATTTCCGTCTCTATCATTCTTTTTTTTTAAGATCTGCTCATATTCAAAATCTAATTGAAAACTTACAAGACACAAAAAAGTCACATTGTAAAGTAACCTCTGAAAGAGTTGTCCTTCCCATGTGAAAACAAAAATTAGTTTTAAGACTATATGCAGTTCCTACTGTTTCTTTTCACTGAGCCGAATAACATACATTTTCATGCCACTTGTACATAACTTTCTTCTTCCAAAGCTGTGCAGAAAGAAAACCAGATAAACAAGAGAGAAAATGAATCACCGAAATTCAGTTCTTAAAAAGACAGTTATGAATAAAAATCCACCATTGTTCTCTCTCCCTGGCTTGGCTTCTGATGTTTCATAATCAGTTTTGAAAAAATGAAATTGCTTGAAATATTTCACAGATTTGATGATGGACTGAAAGATTTTAGTCCTAATGATAAACTCTAAGGATCCAACATTCCATTTCAATTAAGAGAAGTACTTTATCCAATACTAAGAATGGAAAAAAACAAGTTTAGAGTCTGCTCGCCTGGGCTACCCAGTGCTAAAGATAATATATAATTAAAGGGAAAATCTTGCTATTATTCTGTTGGGTTTTCCCCTTTTCTGAGACCATACTCCCATTGAAGTAAAAGATGTGCTGTGGGTGATTTGGCACTGTTAAACTCAATAAACATTGTCCTTTCAGACAAACTAAGAATGAATCAGTCTGGTAGTGGAATAGATGTTTAGATTACTTATTTCTCTTCTTTCTTACCATGTAGATTGCAGCAGACGGCCTCTCTAGGATAGGAGGAGCCAAATGCAATAATTTTTTTTTTTTTCTTTAATGATCCATAATCTCTTCATATTTAATCAAACCCACACTGAAGGATGATATCCATTCTAAATGCCCAGTCATCAGTGAATGTTAAGGATCCATACCATGTGGAAGGAATAGAGTCACATACTGATAAAGATGTGAACTTTGATTACATAGAGACTAACCAAATATGCAGTCCTGTGACTTTCATAGAGGCTTTAGAGAAGTCATTGCTGGGCAGTGTCATAGAGGATCCTTAGTCCACTTGCCTGTACAGGGTGAAGGTATGAGCTCCTAAAAACCTGAATGGAGGTTTTCCCATTTACAGATCTAACCAAAGTCCTCTAGGATTTGAATCAGCATTACATCCCTATTGCTTATTACTGTAATGAAACTTGAGAGCACAGCTACACAAACCAGCCATAAATCAGTCCTATAATAGTCCTTCTTTGCCATGTAGTGCTACAAAAACAGGATACTGGGAAGCGATAGAAAACTGTCTGGTAGATTTATCTAAAGTTCAAACTGCTCTACAAGTCTCTTCTAGTTTTTCTTCTTTCACCTTTAATTACCAAAATTCTTTTGCTTTCAGGTTGTCTTAGTATTGCTACAACTTCACTATACTTTACCACCAGATTTTGAAAACCACCATGTTCTGCAGCTTGCAATTAAGAAACCTCACCGTCTTAGGAGTGCTTGTATATTTAATGATATAGAAGATTTTGCATAATAACTTAGCAATACTTGAAAATGTCTAAGAAGTTACAAAACACTGTGTATTTTTAAATTGGAAAGGCATCATTTAGTCTGTTTTGTAGACAGAGGGGAGAGTTCAGAATTACCTCATGACATTAAATGTTCAGTGGGGTCTTTATTTCGTTACCAGTAGGAAGTAGTGTGTAAGCATTCTCCTGGAGCCTCCTTATATTAGTTTACTATATTCTTGTTGCCAGGAAGAAAACATAATTATATTCAGAAGTAATCAAATGAATCTGATCCCTGTTATATCTTCAGAATAGAGGAGAAAGTCACCATTTCAAACAAGTAAATAATCTAAACAAGCACATCAATTTTATTCTATTCTAGCCAGAGCTCAGCTCTGCAATAAAATCTGATATGCTAAGATGAACTATTTCATTTTTTATTAAATTAAGTATTGATAGAAGATAACAGTTACAAAGAAAAAAAAAATTACAGCACTTTCTAGATACACTAAAACTGTATAAGAATTCTAGTAAATTCTTTTCATTCCCTTTCACCTGTGGGCCTCGATCCTGAATGGGACATATACCTTCCAAAACCAATGGCATGACATATGCTATAAGGGTCCACAAAAGTGAGGGTAAAGAAAATGCTGGCTGAATAAAAATTAAATAAATGTGTAATGAAAAAGTAACTATCAAAAAAGAAGGAAAAGTATTTCACCTGATTTTTATGAAAGTTGACGTTAAGAAAAGGTCTAAACAATCTGTTCAAGCAGCTCTCTTCTAAGCTTTCAGGAATTTCATCTTCTTTGGTCTGGTGATCCATTTTTTTTGCTGATTTTTAGAAGGCCACCTTAGATTCCCAAATTTTTAGGGGACCTGTTTCTGTTTGCTACAAATAAGTCATCAAAATAAACAGAAAAGACAAATTAATCTTCATGATAAAGTGATACGGGCATATGCTTAACTGAACAGACTAACAGCAAGAACAGTTCTAACAAATGAAATGTTTTGTGAATATTTATATAAAAGCAGAGGGTAGAGGATTAGTCTTAGGAGTAATCAAACACAGGAAATTCTAGATGAACATTTTACAGAAGAAATAGTTTTCTTTTAAGTATGTCAGCCATTTCTTTTTAAAGTGATTATTTTGCAATGTGGTTGACACAGGAAGTCATAAATAGTTCCTCTTTTTTATACTACCATGAGAGTCTACTCTTAAACACAGTAGGTGGGACAATCCAACAAGGATTTTAAAAGATACCATCTATTTGTGACGTGAAACAAATATTTTCTAGAGTTATATTTCTAACTCTGTCTTTGAAAGGGTGTCTTTTTTTGGAATCAAATGACACTCATAACAGGATGTTTATATTACCTTTGGTATTTTTAGTAGCTCGCCTAAGAAGTCTGCAAGCAATAAGAAAGTATGGTGTAATTCTCCTCACGATCAATACATTAAATGTATTTTCTTTCTGAAGAAGTTATTCATATTCTGTATAGCTCTTGTTTCTGACAAGCTTAGGATTCTCAGCCTCTTCTATGTTAATACTTTTCTCCTTCTTCAGGCACCTTCCTCCTTTAAGAATGTTTCCTTATCTTAATTTACTGTATTAAGAAGATAGGATGTCCCACCCTAATTAACACCATTGGACATGCCTACACTGCTGTACTGACATGATCTCACTCTCTCCATCTCCAAACATGTCTTGTACTGGAAGTCATGCAATTGCTGTAATTACTATGGTACTGAAGTGAGATAGCAGTGCCGGAGATGAGCTAACACAAATATTAGCCCGATCTTAGAGATGAACTATCCCTGTTTATATAACGTCAAGCTAACTGCAAGTAGGGTCGGACTAAACTCCCATCAGCTGGCAAAATTTCATGTATATATGCTGTAAACACTATCTTACCAGACAGGAATCCTGCCACAGTTATCATCAGAGAAGGCTACCTAAAAATACAGAAAAGTCTGGCTTGTGAGTAAGAGAGTATTCCATTTTGGATTAGTAAAACAAATTTTAAATTTAAAGCATTTTTACTAGTGTTACTGTACCTTAGTGAGTAAATGATCCAGCCCTTCCAGTTTACAGCCATGCTCCATAGTTCATTCTGTCTTTCTGCAGTCCAAATCCTATTGACTTTAAGAAGAAATTTTGATTTAACAAAGTTGGTAATATTCAGACCTTAGAAGACAGGGTCCTGATGAAAGCAATTGTGTGTGTGTCTTTCATAAGAAAGGGTGCAGCATCAGAAACAAATTAATATTAATCTGAAACAAATTAATATTAACAAAATTCTCTCAAATAGTTAGGAATTATCATGGAATATACCCCCTCACCTGCATGGTGAAAAGTGCATAACAAGAGAAAAGAAGGATGTATTAGGTCTCATTTAATTCTTATCCCCTTCTCAACAAAGATTCTTATGTCGTGCTTTTTTATTTCCCCTTTCTTCACTAAAAATTGAGACTGTCTGTCTAAAGGAAGTGCAACAAAGAACCTACAGTGCAAAAACAGGGCAGGCAACCATGTCAGTATGCCACTCTTCCTTGATACTTGGTTGCGCTCCACAGCTCACATTTAACTGATAAGCCTTACATATGTTAATGTCTGGGTTGTGAATGATAGGATACAACACTGTGTGAAAACTCGCTATTATCCGTATAACATAGACAGTGCCAGAGGAGATTTTTTTGTAAGCCATTTTCTGTGGGTTGCCCATAACTTACCTGAAGTCATCAACCTCACAGAAGTGCAATAAGTAGATCCTACACAGAAACTGTTCATAAAGGAATTGTAAGAAGGAATGTATTCCTCCTGTATGAAAGCCATGGAAGAAGGCGTGATTCTGCTTTGAGTAGAGTTGTGGCAAAGAATTTAGGAATAGGCTTGGAAAAGAGCTGCACAATGTCAGATCAAGATCGAGTCACTCGGAATCCTTATGAAGAGCATGCAGAGATTCAGCAACTATGACTCCAGCCTACACAGTTAAGTGAAAGCCGCTACCTCCTGAAGTTTGGCCACATCACATCATGGCCTTGTATTGAGGCTGGATTTCATCTTTCCCAATCCTCTCATAAGTACAGCTGTATAAAGTGTGAATAAGCAGTCTTTATGTGTTGCTTATTAATTTCACCCCCAAGGAACATATTTTATAAAGTCGAACACAGTATCAGAAATGATTGCAGAACAAAATTTGTTTTTATTGGTAATGCTAGCCAGTTCTAAGAAGTAATTTCAATCAGTGAGAGCCAGGAAATCATGAGTTCATCTCAGTTCTGACAATGACTCCTTGTGTGAACTCTAGTATGTCATTCAAAAGCTGGTTTTCCAAAGGGGCCTCTTAGTTTGGGCACTGTTCATCTTGGGTACCTACTTTCTGAGATTTAGCATGAAATCCTGGTTTCATTGAAGTCCCTTGAAGTTTTATGTTCACAGGGGTCAAGATTTCACCCCTATGTTTTTTTGTTTGAGAGTGCTGAATTCCCAGTCCCTATTGACTTCGTCTGGTCAGCAGTTTAGCATTTCTACAACCAGGCCCTTTCTCCAGGTCAGCATTTTATTAACATTTCCACCATGGGATAAGCAGTTAAAAATAAAAATAACTTTTGTTTCAGTTACAGTGCTGAAGAGTAACATTAAACCCAGTAGCTGGGAAAGCACCACAAAGTTGTGAGCCAAAATTATCTTTAAGGCAGGGTTTTGACTCTGTCCTCATGAGGATTCCATCCTTCTAACCAAGTACTGTGGATGCCTCATAGACAGTTCTGCAATTAGCAAAAATAGCTGAGCTACCATCATGGATCACAACAGAACTATGGAATATTATTTTTAGCTTCTACCCAAAACTAAGGCCCAACTTCACAAAACCAGATTTTTTTAAAGCACCCATCTACACGTTTAACTGTCACTAACTATGATTATATCATACTATGACAAGTTTTAATGCAATGACACAGGAAAAGGGATGTGTAATATGATTTCTTTTTCTTACTTGTATACAGAGCTGCAGCTTCAGATCTCTGTCTTTGTGTTTCTGACTTCATAGCCCATCCAGAAAATTCAGGGAGACTCCACTAGAAATGATAATGCAAAATGTTTGCCCCAGATGATTTGATAAATAATTATGACCTCTGCATACCAAAACCACTCAGTTCAACCTTTTAGCCAGCCTTTTTCAAACCAAATGCTGAATGTTAAATTTTTAACTTGAAGCATATTTGTTCTGGTATATGCTTGTAAACTCTTCACCTGTTATAATTTAAGAAAGGGCATTAAATATGCACTGATCTAATGTACTGGCTTCAGTTTCTCAGTGTGGTATATAGGACAGAGGTGAAAATTCATTTGGTGCTTCCAGCCAATAATGACCATGCCTCTCTGCCAGCTGCCAATCATTCTGACATAATTCAGAGTTTTTGTTTCGCAGCCTGCTCAAAGAATACAGCCTTGGAATAGGTGCAAGGTAGATTAAGAGGTATTGTTGGTGCTGTGTGGTCTTGCATAATACTCTCTTGCACTATGTATAGTTACACTGCTGACGCCAGACCCTTTTGAGGCAAGGAAATGTTAGATTCAAGAAATTAATCAGGCACCTGAATTCCATAGCTGAGGTTTTTGGACCCTCTACTCCAAGCACCTTGAAAGTCTATTTACCCCTTTAAAGTTCTCAGACTGTCTATCACATAAGTGTTCTTGAGTGAGAATCACTCAAAACAAACATAAGCGTTTAGGTATTTCATTCAATAAAATTGTCACAATTGCCTCAAGAATTAACCCATAAAGAAGTAACACAAATAAAGTGGTGCAACTAAGTTACTCATACAGTGTCTTTGCATTGAGCATAAATATCAGGGGAATTATTTGATTATTCTGGTTCTCTTGATTGTTCTTCAGATGTCCTGATACAGTAATTAGAACAGGCTGCAAGCATCAAGTTTTGAAATGGCTTTATTCAAATTCACTAGCTTCATTCTTATCTGCTCTCTTTATGCTTAATTTTGCATTCTACATTTTCTTCAGATTTCAGTATGTACATGTAATACAACTCTGAATTTCTTATCTCTCCTTTAGCAAATTGTGATTTGGATCCAAATTAAGCAATCAAGAAAAGAAAACAACAAGTCAGTCTTACATAATATTGGTTTGATTTATGTTGGTCATAAAATATCAATCACACTTCTAAAGCAATTTCTTAAAAATACCATTATAATCACCTTTTAGGAAAGATTACTTCACAATGATAGAATAATGCATGAAAAGAAAATAAAACATGTCAATTTGCTTGAAAAATGATAGAAAACTCTAAGGCACTCACTGTAATTCTTATGATTATTTTATTTCATATAAAGAAAAGCAGAATAAAAAAAATGCATAAGTAGAAAGACAATAATAGGAACTTTAAAAAACTAGGAACTAATAGGACAAGATCATTCCCTCCTCTCCCCACACTACTTTCCACACAAATGAAACAGCCTGGAAGTCATGTCTAATAGGTTTCCAGCAGAAATAGATTTGCTTCCTAAAATTACCACGGTGCTTTAACCTTGTCCCATTAAAATGTATGGTAAATCTTTCTCCTGAATGTTTTTCGTCAAGTTTTGAAGGCTTGGTTAATAGGCTAGAAATTTGCTTCCTTTACTCTCTGTATAAGGTACAAATGACTCCATGAAAAAGATATACAGTGAGCCCCACCTGCAACACCTTACCCAAAATAAGATTTAAAATGAATCTTTAAAAACCTGCCTTATGGCTGCATTTCTCAGTAATTGTGCTCTCTGTTCTGATCCAGTTTTAAGAAAAAAGATTTACAGATGATAATCTCTCTTCCGAGCTATAGTCCAGTTAAGGAATAAAGAATTAAATATCTGCTCCTTGTCCCCTTATATCTCTTTTCTATATCCATATTTTTCATGTCCTTTTTAAGTGCTTTGTGATATTTTTTAGAACAATAACATCACAATCTGTAGCAAGAAAAAAGGTGTTGGAAATTTAAAAAAAAAGAAAAACTTTCTGAATTCTGTTAGGCATTGTATTTCTTCACTGTTTAGCCTAGCCTCCTGTGTGGCAATAATTACGTACTAAAAAAGTAACCAGATTATTGCTGAGATCCTTATTTTACACCATTTAACACCTAACTATGTGTTAAATCCATAAATTAAGTAATTCTCAATAGGTTTCAGAACCCAATGTATTTTAACACTTCAAAATTCGATTCATAATAATTCTATCCTATTCAGCTGCATCCCAAACTCAAATCTGCTCAGAGAATGACCCAGGACAGATTCAAAATTCATAGGAAATAAATGATCCCCTAATGATGAGTTGAGTGTACAAGGAAATCTGCCAAAATGTGCATGCTTAGGAAGGTTTTTTTTATAAGTGTAATAACTAATGCATGAATGTCTGTTGCCTTTGGCTCTGGTAGAAGTGGCAATAATAAGTACAGTGTGAAAGAAAAATAAGAAAAAAAGGCCATAGCAGGATAAAGAGAAGCTATAACAGAAAAGAAAGATCTAAAGCATGTTTATTCATCCTATATATTCACAAAGTGAAACAGTAAATGTGCTTCAAGCTAGATTTTCTGAATAAGCTATTTTTAGCAGAAAAGAGACAAGTACCAGACCGAAGTTACTCTATTTATTCTCTTTCAGGCACTTCCAGTTCAATTAAGCTAACCTATTTTCTCTTTTTTTTGAGTGTCACAGTCTCAGACTTGGACTAAAATATTTCTTGATTTGTTCTGTGTCTTAGGTCACAGTCAAACCTAAATGTTCCACAACTGACATATACTCATTATTTTGCTTTAAAAAAAACTAGAATAAATGGTGCTTTATTTTCTCAAAACAACGAATATACATTATCTAATTAATGATCCATGGAGCAGATTAGAACCTGGCTGATATTTCCATGCATATGCTGTGGCTGGCAGAATAAAAGCAAAAAACCTTCTTTGTGTTAGTGCATTGAGCATGAATACACAAATGTATGATGGTAGCAAAGCCATGATGGTAATATTTTGGCTGGAATATGTGATGCTAGAACATAAAAAGTCTTAAGAACAAGAAAGTAAGCAATGTACATGGAAAACCATTTTTATAGCCATTATCTTTAGACATCAATGAAATATTGACTTTACATTAATGTTAATGTTCATATCACTGCTATTTTTCTGTGAAAGGACTGACTTCCACAGATGCTTTAGGAAGCAAGGAAAATTATGGAAGCAAAACAAGGTTTTCCAGTTTTGCCTGCAGTGCTATGAATGAAAATAGGTTTGCTTGTGGAAAATATTCAGAATGAATGAAAGGAATAATGCCTGAACCTTTTTTTAATAATTAGGAAGAAGTACTTTTTAGCTTGAAAGATACAAGATATGCAGATTGCATATGTATAATAATGTTCCTTATGACATTTTGGATTGCTTGGGGTTTACCCACCTCCTTGTATGCCTCTAGAGAGACCAGAATTATGACTCTAAAAAAAGTTGAAGATTCAGTGGCAAGCATTTGGTTCTTGTTTGAGACCCATTGGGGCCCCTAATTGGCTGTGGCATGGGCAAAGAGCCCACAGTATGGGTTTAAATTCTGTTTCTTCAATCTCTTGAGTCCAAAGACAGTATGCGGGTTTTTAAAAAGTGGAGAAGAATAAGAAGTCATAGTAATATCTACATTTAAAACAATGAGCATAACTGACCTAACATGATCATAGAACAATATTTTGGAAAGAACAAGACTTAATAAATTATGCATATTTTATATATATGTTGCTTATGCCCACATTTATTTAACTCACAAACAACCAACCTAGGACCAACCTCCCTTATTCCTACAAATCAGGAGACCAGTCTGTCTGCATTTTTATTGAATCCTACCTCCTTGTGCTGGTTTTGCCTGGGACAGAGTTAATTTTCTTCAAAGTGGCAAGTATGGGGCTATGCTTTGCATTTGTGCTGAAAACAACGTTGATAATAGAGGGGTGTTCTCATTACTGCTGAGCAGTGCTTACACAGAGTCAAGGCTTTTCTGTTCCTCAGCCCACCCTACCAGCAAGTAGCTGGGGGGGCACAAGAAGTTGGGAGGGGACACAGCTGGGACAGCCAACCCCAACTGACTCAAGGGATATTCCAGACCATATGGTATCATACTCACCATATAAATCTGGGGAAAGAAGAAGGAAGGGGGGGATGTTCGGAGTGATGGTGTTTGTCTTCCCAAGTCACCGTTAATGCATGCTGGAGCCCTGCTTTCCTGGAAATGGCTGAACATCTGCCTGCCGATGGGAAGTGGTGAATGAATTCCTTGTTTTGCTTTGCTTGCACACACAGCTTTTGCTTTCCCTATTAAACGGTCTTTATCTCAGCCTGTGAGATTTGTCACTTTTATTCTTCCGATTCTCTGCTCCATCCAACCAGTGAGGGAGTGAGTGAGTGGCTGTGTAGGGCTTAGTTGTCAGCTGGGGTTAAACCACGACAGTTCTTTTTGGTGCGCAACATGGGGCTCAAAGATTTGGAGATAATGAAAGATTTGATTGGAATGTGTTGAATTTAATTTATAGCTGTTATTGCTCTTTAGCTATTAATTGATAGGTTTCTGTGCTTGCCATGGGGCTTGCTTGCCTCACTATATATTAGTCTAGTGCTCGTTCATGGCTGTTTTTTGCTTTCACTGCTTGCTCTAGTGCTGTACTGTTTATCATCTTACTCTGCTGTGCCTGGGAACATTTTGATAACAGCAATGGCGATGTGCCTGGGCTGGCAGATGACCAGGGCATCATTGCTGTTTCTGTGCTGCTGTACTAGATGGGCTGGAACTCCAGTGTGAATTCGAGTCGAAGGGACTGTGACCTGTGGATGAGTCTACACAGGAGCAGGACATCCTGAAACATCTGTGGCCATCAATAAGTCCACACCAGAGCACGTACATCTCAAAGTGTCTGTGGCTGAGGTCATGTCTATGCCACAGCAGGTCTACTTCTGAAGGGATTGTGGCCCAAGGATAAGTCCACACTGGAGAAGGTACACTTAGAAGCATCCATGGCTGTGCGTGAGGTTATGCTGGAGCACCTCAAAGCATGTGGCCAACAATAAGCCTACAATAGAGCAGGTACGTCCCTGGAAGTACTGCAGCCATGGGCAAGGCCATGTTGGAGCAGGCTTACTTCTGAAGGGACCCTGGCTATGGGTAAGGCCACACTGGAGCAGGTATGTCTCTGAAGGCATTGTGGCTCATGGAGAAGGCCATGCTGGAACACATGCACCTCAAAGCGACTGTGGCTGTGGATAAGTCTATGTTGCAGCAGGTATACCCCTGAAGAGACTGTCGCTCATAGATAAGGCTCCACTTGAAGCAGGTACAACCCTAAGGGACTGCAGTCTGTGCATAAGTGCAAGCCAGAGCAGGGGCAGGGGAAGGAGTTCATTGAAATGATAAACCCTATGGTCTGGCCCAAAGGGACCAGGGGTGGAGATTGTAATGGAAGTACCTTTACATTGTTGTAACCTGGGATTTCAGTTGTGTATTATGGGAATTTGTCCTGGTTTTGGCTGGGAGAGAGTTAGTTTTCTTTCTAGTAGCTGGTATAATGTTATGTTTTGGATTCAGCATGAGAAGAATGTTGATAACACACTGATGTTTTCAGTTGTTGCTAAGTAGTTTTTATACCAAGTCAAGGATTTTTCAGCTTCTCATGCCCAGACAGCAAGAAGGCTGGAGGGGCACAAGAAGTTGGGAGGGGACACAACCAGGACAGCTGACCCAAACTGGCCAAAGGGATATTCCATACCGTGTGACGTCATACCTAATATATAAACTGGGGGGAGTCGGCCTGGAGGGATCTCTGCTTGGGAACTAGCTGGGCATTGGTCAGTGAGTTGTGAGCAATTGCATTGTGCATCAATTGTTTTGTATATTTCAACCCTTTTTATTACTATTGTCATTTTATTATCATTATTTTTATCATTATTAGTTTCTTAATTTCTGTTCTATTAAATATTCTTATCTCAACCCATGAATTTTACTTGTTTTTTCCCCATTCTCTCCCCTGTCCCACTGGGTGGCAGGGTCTGAGTGCTTGGCTGCATGGTGCTTAGTTACCAGCTGGAGTTAACCTGCGACAGAATTACTATAGGAGGAACCCCTTATTGCTAGCCAGGCTAGGAGCAAGGGGAAGAGTTCACTGCAATGTTAAACCCTATAACTTGGCCCAAAGGGAACAGGGGTGGAGATTGTAATGGATATACTTTTAAGTTGTTGTAACCTGTGATTTGAGTTGCATGATATTGGAATTACTATAGCAGGAGTCACCCGAACCAATGAAAGACAAGCCTTACAAGACGCAGTGCAAGTGCAGCACTTGCTGCTAGAAGACCTGACCTGAGCTGGCTTTGATGACCAATAACTCCATGCAAAACAGCACCTCTCCTGTCCTGACTGACCACCATAACAGATGGAGCCCAAAGTCATGGACTAAATGAACTCAATAGGCAGTTTGTGGACATTTTAAAGACATTATATAGGGCTCGTCCATAGAATAAGGGAATGATACCTGTGTATTATATCAAAAGGTGGGAAGGGTGGTGGTGGTTAATGAGATTGTATTGGATAGAGTGGTACCTGATCATGACATAAATGGTATGGAATAAGGAGTTAAGAATGTTCTGGGTTTGGCTGGGATAGAGTTAGTTTTCTTTCTAGTAGCTGGTATAGTGTTATGTTTTGGATTTAGTATGAGAATAATGTTGATAGCACACTAATGTTTTCAGTTGTTGCTAAGTAATGTTTAGTCTAAAGTCAAGGATTTTTCAGCTTCTCATGCCCAGACAGCAAGAA
>JAVJGG010000040.1:1793552-1809408 GCA_035590195.1 Aviceda cuculoides
TGTTTAGCCTGGAGAAAAGGAGGCTGAGGGGAGACCTTATCGCTCTCTACAACTACCTGAAAGGAGGTTGTAGCAAGATGGGTGTTGCTCTCTTCTCCCAAATAACAAGCAATAGGACAAGAGGAAATGTCCTTGAGCTGCACCAGGGGAGGCTTAGATTGGATATTAGGAAAAACTTCTTCACTGAAAGGGTTGTCAAGTATTGGAACAGGCTGCCCAGGGAAGTGGTGGAGTCATCATCCCTGGAGGTATTTAAAGGACGTGTAGATGTGGTGCTTAGGGACACGGTTTAGTGGTGGACTTGTCAGTGCTAGGTTAACAGTTAGACTCTATGATCTTAAAGGTCTTTTTCAACTTAAATGATTCTATGATTAGTAAAGGTGGCTTTCCAATCAGGTTTGAGTGTGAGGTTCCAATATATTTAGTGATATTATGCCAATATGCTCACTGAGAGTTATGTACCAATATCTCGTTTGTAAGGTCACTCTCAAGAAGTGCAGAGAATTAAATGATCTTGTTACCATTTCAAAGTGCTGGTCAGCATATTTTATGTGTGAAAGAAAACCTATGTTCTTCCATGAAATAAAGTCATTTACCTCTACTTAATAAATAACTGTTTCTATAGCCTTGGACAAACTTTGGATAGTAAGAGCTCAGCAGTACCTATGATCTACATTTTTCCAGCTAAATTTTTGCCTCCTTTATTATAGCATGGTAGAAGTAGGCACTAATGAACCCTGATACTGCAAAAGTTTATATGAAGCTTTTTATGAATGTTTCCAAGATCTAAAACTTATTAAATTGGTTTGACAATCTTATTCTAAAAATTTTTATTATCAATACTACTACCTTCACACAGGGTGGAAATTTGACAGTCTTCTTCCCTGATATGTTATTTTTTTTTCCTGTACCAGAGAGAAATTGATGGGATTTATTTCACTTTGTTGTCTGCAAGAGCAGGAAACTAGATTCAGTAACTCGAGAGATCTCTTCCAATCCAATGTTTCTTTCAGTTGGAACTTGGAGGTAGAGGATTTTCTTTAAAAAAAGCTATCAAATGGCAGTGAAGCTTAAAAACATGTAATGGGTCACCTGCTCCATTTATCTATTACTATAGTATTGCTCTTTTCGATATTCTGCTTTGCATTTTGATCAGTGCAGTTTTAAGTATCTCAAGTGTCAGAGGTTCCATCACCTCTCTTAAATCAACTCGCAGGAAAATAGTTCTTATGATAGGAAGTCTCTCTGGCTACATCCATGCCTTTTACCAGTACAGTAGTCACTGGTAACCCCTGTCTAGGCTGGGGAACTCTTCAGAATAAAAGTTACCCTTTGCTGAACATTAGTAGTAGAGAGACAGAAAAAAACTGGTCATACAACAGTGAGGGTCTCATGCAAGGTGTCTGATTTTCAGAAAATTTTAAAGTTCTCTAGACTTACCTGAACTAAACATTTTACTGACTGTGGGGGACTGATCTCAGTGACCTAACTGGTCCCTTCTACTCTTAACACATTTGTGCAACATCAGAACGCCCAACTCCAACATTTATAATGGTTTGTGTTCTTGATTGATACCAATACCTAATGTCTCTGTGTCTGACAAATCCTACATTTCTGAACAGTCCTGGATTGTCCCCTCTCCTGCTGGTTGATCTGTCTCAATCACATCCCAGTCTGAAACCATATGCTTATTCACTCACAGGTGTCACTTCTTCATACACTCTGTTCCCTGCAGTCCTATATGGTTTTGCAATCTGCTTTGGCTATTTGCACAGTGAATATTAACAAGGCCCCAAGACATCACTCAGTTGCAAGTCGTAAGTGGGTCTTTTCACTTTCTGTGAAAAGATATCCTGAAATGTTATGTCAATGGTGCTCTTTTCATTCTCTTTCAGAACTCACTAAAACAGCCTCCCCATGAGCATGCAGTCATTTCACTATGGGAATGTTGTGACTTGCATGTAGAAGATGATGAATTATGATACACTGTATTTACTACAAATGTCCACACTACTGTGAAAATGGAGATAGGAAATCTAAAGAGAAGAAAACATTCAAATGGAGTTGAATATTGCCTCGAACTTTATAACTGCCTGCAACCATTTCCAATTAAGGTAGAAGTGGGAGCTCCCTGACTATCACAACATGGATGCTCTCAAATTATTTATTTAAAAAAATCTCTTCTAATAATATCAAGGCAAATTCTGCATTCATGCCTATCTTTGTTTCCCTCAGTATTCTCCTACCTTATAATTTTTAATCCATTTTCCTTGGAATTACTAGATAATTATGTAGCATTCCTAGCTGCAGTTGTTAAAGTGTTTTACACTTCAGTTTTTTAGATCTCCCAATCTCTTTTGAGTTATATATAAATACCATGGTCACAATTTAAACAGATGGAGAAACTGCAATGCTGAAAAATCAGTTAAATATCTTATCCAGACTCAGTTCATAATAATATTCACAGTATGTCAAAATCATGTAGAGGTGTCCTGGGATACCCATGTCTCTCAAGTGAGGTCCACAAATGGAAATAATATAGTCATATCTATTATGCTTCTGGGACTTGAGCTACTATTAAACACAGTGCAAAGCCATGTAGAATGTCCACATCTTTGTTAGGTGTCTGTAATACTGCTCTGCACTGTAGCAGCAAAGCTGGGGTCCCAGACAGGCCCTTAAGCATATTTCTTTTTCTAAAGTTCTACTGATGACACCAGCGACTGAATTCCACTGTGAAAAGAGGTTCTTATCTGAGAACCTACTACTTCTCTTTCACAATAAGCCAATGAAATATGTTTTTGCAGTTATCTTATATTCCAACAGATTTGGATATAGTGTTCTGTATTGATAACTTCACTATATCAAATTTTACATATTTTTTCTTCTTCTTTTTCCTTCTATTATATTTTTCTTACAGAAAAAGACATTTTGTAATATCTTTGCTATAAAATAATGTTATTAAGAACTAATCGAGAACCTGCTAAAAGCACCTTACTGAAAGCAAAATTCATTTGCAGCCATATAGACACATAGCCTATCAGTAAAGAGATAAATATGCTTCATAATGCACATTTTCCTTAGCACAGTCTTCTTCATAATATAAAATTATATATGTCTGTGGAGGTATTGCAGTGGTTATATTCAAGTCAGTGTAGAATCTTTAAGTGCTGCTGCCCTTCTTTTACAATATTATATTCTTCATTTCATAGCAAGAGGATGATAAATTTCAGAAATGTTTTTGTGTGAACTTGAAAAATCAATATAATAAAGATGAAAGCATACACATACACAAAGCAATGAAGTTACTAAGAGATGTTATGGAAAATATATAGCTCAAATAATACTTAAACTAATTAGAAGGCTGAAGGTTATCACGAAGGGTGAGATTCAGCTCAAGGTTAAGACACAAATATAATCTAAAATTTCTCTTTGTAACTATGTGTAAACTAGGTTTCTAAGCTTATGCTACAGTCATAGGAAATTTAGGACTTAATTCATACCTGCCTGATGCCATTTCAGATGCCTGGACTTCCATCAACTCTAGAAAAGTGGGTAACTAGAGGTTCAACTGGTGCAGAAAAATCAGCGTACTCTACAATATATAGGTTTGCCTGCAACCATCATGATATCTTCCTATGCTACAGTAGGGTCTTAAATAAGTGACCCATCTTTTACAATGGAAAGAAAAAACATTCCCAACTTTGGAGGACATTCCTTCCTGGAATCATGAAATATGTGCAAAAGAAAAAAGAATTAAAATCTCCCACAGTCAAGCTAGATAGTTCTCTGTACTAATATCCATTTAGAAAAAAGTGAATTAATTATTAATTATACCACACATTTCAACCAGAAGGTAAAAGTCAAGGTGCTACCTATTAACATCAAGCAAACAAGAATCTATAGCATGTAAATAGAAGGCAATAAGAAAGGAATATTATTTATGCCCTTAGCTGACGCTTCTTTTATTGAAGGTGACTTCACATCACTGTACCTTCCTTAATGAGATTAGAGAACACTTTAACAAGTTTATATTCCGATTCATTTTTTTATGAAATGCAAATGAAAAGAAATTGTGTAATGATATTTTCCTCCTTGTCACTTGAGAAATAACTGTTTAATACTTTTCTTTAAATCAGAGAGGCTCACTTAAGATCTTGTCATAGTCATGTTTACTTTCTTTAAGCCTCTCCTTTATTTTTCTTCTAATAAGACTTGCCACTCCTAGTCAAAATTATTATTTCTATAGTATGCTGATCAGTCTTCCACAGTTGAAAATACTAGATGCTTCATAGGAAAGCGCAAAAGACCTTGCAAAGGGCTGAGGATCATCTTCCCTAGTGAAATCTTTGCCAAATCTCTGAGTTAAGACATGTCCTGCTCATGAGATTTTTATTTCCCCTGCAAATCTTGTTTTTCAGTGCTTTCTGATTATAACTTTCTTATCTATGTATATGAATATTGACTTGCTGGATATAGCATAGATCTTGGCTTCGACATTAAATAGTAATGCATGTCATTGCCCAATTCTGTAGCATATAAAAGCCACACTTTATTTCAGCAGGTTGGGACAGTCCTCCTTTACATACAATTTGAGGTATTACATTCTTTCATTTAAGAAAGGAACACTAGAAACTAGTAATCTTCCATATATTGTTTTGTAGTTTTCTCATATCAAAGAAGTAAGCAGACCTTTCTCTGCAGTCTTACTGTATATCGAGTTGCTGACTGAAGTGGAGACTTCATCACCTACGATTTTATCAGCTATGTTGAGGTACCTACACTAGACTTTAGGAGCTATCAGCCCATATAACAAGATTTTTCAAAAATTACTTGAAACTAGATGCTTCTACTAGTATTGAGTGACAAGTGCCACAGGACATCCCATAACCTGAACTTCATAAACCAATCTCAACCACCAGAGACAAAACTGGAATGACAGTAGTGAGAGTTGTCACAGGGAGAAACTGCTCAATCGCATGAGCAAAAATAAAATCAATTAATGTATTAGCAATGCATAACAAACTGGCAATCAGTGAGCTATACATTTTGAATATTTATTGGTAACTCTGCAGATGAATGACAATATTGAATGCTCACAAAATCTTAATAAACTACTAAAAATACCTGCATAGCCTTCCGTTACTAATCCCCAAACCACACACACACACAGATGCATACACACAGTCACATATACACCCCACCTCCCCAGGACACACGGGTCACAAGCACATACAACTTTTTCTGGTAGCAGCTGTTCCCCAATTAGTCACACAGTTCATACTCACATTTCTACCTGAACAAAAGATGTTATCAAGGTATGTCACCAAGGGTAGAGCCACGCAATCAGTCTCACAGGAATGATTCCTTGTTTATATCAATAATAAATATGTGCCTATCCAAAAGGATAAATAAAGAAGTAAAACTAAACCAAACAAAACAAAGAAACAAACAAAGCCAAGCAGAAAACTGTGAATCCAAGCATGTCATATGGCTCCAATTGTTTAAACTGAATAGTTTGGTAATAATGTCTTTTTCTCTGGCTCACCTTGACACAGATCTAAAAAAAAGTCTTATAAAACCTCCAACTCTTGTACAGGATAACGAACAGCTCAGGAATACCAAGCTTATAAAAAGAGATTCAAAGACAAGAGTAGGTGGTAAAGTGGTGAGTTATTTCAGCTGAAATGTCCACCCCTGTAAAGATTAATATCCAGATGCCATCAGCCATTCAAAGAGAGGAAAGGAGGGCAAAAGGAGAAGGAGACAGAGACAAAAAATGGTACGTAGCTGTAGGTGATGAGCTCTCGCGCTGCTAGGGGATTCAGCCAGACAGTGATCAGTTACGATGTCATAAACCGCAAAATGGAAATCTGAGTTCCAAACCTCCCCTAAATAGAATTAGATCAGAAGATCTTGTGTTTTACTGTAAATAAATGCAACCATTGAGTGGGATACTGTTTTCTCAAGGTTTGCATTGATTGTACTTCCAAGCCTGCTTCAGTTGCCCTATCTCTTGTTCTAGGATTTGAAACAACTGACTATGTGGCTTTAAAAGTCCCCAAGCCACAAAATACTGAATAGAAGAATACTCTGAGGCAGTGGGACTATGCACTTAGTCTGTTCTTGTGCACCTCTAAGATTTGGTACTAGCAACTGTCAGAAACAGCATGCCAGCACAGAGACATCCTATCTGATGGTCTCTATTTTTTTTCCTCCTATTTTCACAGCCATCTCATTATAATCATAGTAGCTCACACTTTTCTGTCCAGGAACTTTTAACTATGACTTATGATTTTGTTGTCTTTTTCCTCATTAGAGCAGCAACTTTTATTCCTCATCCTTGCAGCTCCTGCTTTTATTCTTGAAACTTAATGCCTAATCTTCCTTTCCACAAGACGGACTTCTCCAGAGGTGAGGCGTGTGACAGGACCACATACTGCTGTCACAGAAGTCGACTGAGTAGCACAAGAAAAAATATTAACATCTCATGAGTCAATGAAGAATTAACCGTACATCACTAAGGTCTACATAAGGCACTAAGGTCTACATAAGGCACTAAGGTGTAGATCTGGAGAAAATGAAGGTGTTCTGAACTTTAATGTGCTAAGATTTGTAGTTGAGATTCACCTCCAGAAAGCTAGGTGGTTTGAAAATTTCGGGGCATCAGATTCCAGCATCTGAACTGGAATCCGGTTTGTTAAGAACCGGAGAGAAGGGCTGCAGCGGGAAGCGCTTTGAAGCGCACAGTGAGGAATGAGTTTGGCTGTCCTACACAGCCACGGTTTCTGCCAAGGAGCCTTGAGCACCATCTACTGGCACTTTCTGTATTAACGCCTTTTTACAAGCATCCTCACTCCTGAGAGGTTCAGCCCCGGTTACTAGATGGCCTACGAACTGACTGAGCTATTCATTTCATCCCCAGCTGACAAAGCATCAAAGGGGCAGATTAGCTTTTATCTAGCCAAAACAGAAGGCGTGGTACTGGAGTCACAAAAATGTGGCTGGAAATCTTCTATGTACACTATGATTCTGCATCACCTTGCTCAGCACCGTAGCTAGAAGTCCAACACACTGTTCTGGGGAACCCAAAAGGAACTCAACACCTCAAGAGCTTTGTCTGGTGCCCTCATACACCTCATGTCACCACCACTAACATATGTGCCTGGGGAAAAAAACAAACAAACAAAAAAACAAACAAACAAACAAAACCCCATATGGGACAATTTCCACGAGAATATACGAACATTCTGAGGAGCAGAATTTTAAAGTAAAAACTGTTGGAGATGAGGATTTTAAGAAACATGAGAATCGTACTCAAAGATATCTTATTGGCTTTCACAGAAAACAGTAGAAAAGTATAATTGCACATGGATCAGGACCGAGTATATGATAAGGTCTTGGTTTTAAATGATATGTTACAGGAAAAGAAATGTATTTGGCATTGGAAGTTATAAATTATTTTAAATATTTACACAGATTAAAGTAATAAAAAATGTACAAAGATTTATGTAATGAGATATTCTTCCTTGGTCTCAGCTTTTTTTGTGTTTTTTTTTAAGAAAGAAAGATAAAAACGTGTCTCTGGAAATAGGAAACTTCAGGACTGTTGAACTCTGTGTTCACAGTGCATTAGAATTGTGTTATTTAGAATAGAACTTCTTGTAATTGCCATACATTAAGAAAATAATGCAAGGTTTTAATGATGTACTAATAGTTGAATTTATTGCAAAGTATTAGTGGATTTCTCACAGATTACTGGGAATTTAATTTAAGTAATATCCAAGAGCAAGTAGTGAAAAAGCAGCCCTTCTGACCGCAACTGTGTTTGAAGTCTATCTTAAGACAAACTACATCGCCAAAGTATCTGTCCCAATGGTCTTGTATTTATTTTGAATGGACCATTCCTTTTATCATGAAAGGAATATGAAGGGTATAAGATATTGTGTGGGCTTTGTAGTACCAATAAATTGAGGACGTGTGATTTATCGCTCTTTTTTGCTAGCAGTACTGCCACTAAGAAGTTGAACTGCATGTCAGAAACCAGACATGTATGAAAAGTTGATGGCTAAGTTTCCACAAATTTAGGACTGTTTGTTAGGGAAAAAAAGTCACACTGAGCAAGCTGGTCCCATTTGTCCCCAAAAGCTCTTTCCTTTATTTGTCAAGGTGGTGCACAATCATATGTCCCATTGGGCTTCTCCCTGGTGGATACATGAATAACAGTGACTAAAATTTCTTTTAAGTTTGTATTCATTTGTGTGTGTGTCTGTGTGTTTCTTTTTTTTTTTCTGTCATGAAGACCTACACTTAGTCGCCACTGTATTAGGTCATTGTAATATAATCTATACAGACCATTGTAGTTCTGAATTTTCAATAACTTCATCAAATGAACAGGTTTATTAGGTGGATAAATACACATACCATAGACTCTAATTTTCCTCTTCTTGATTGTACTGATTTAATGCAAATTCATTATTAAAAGGGGCTGTAATCTAGCGTGTATCACCAATCTCCTTAGTTAATCAAAGCAAATACAAACTTTTTGGACTGTACTTTATAGGGATTTCAGACTTTCAGTCTCTTTGTCTGCACTTATCCTTTAAGAGAAGATGACTAATATGATTTTTCTAATCAGATTTGTAACTCAAAGAATGTAAATTGCATGTCATATTGACAGAGTAGTGAACATCAGGAGGAGTTACTGAGAGAAATAAAACATTTAAAAAGAAAGAAAACAAAACCCCACACAGTATGCTAAAAGGTTTGATTAATTAGTGTGACCTGGTTTGTATTTCATATGTCAAAGAAGAAAAATGAATGTGTACACTAGAGTCATTTACTGTGCTCTTGTTCGCAAATCAGAATATCTTAAATAAAAATAAAAAAAGAAATCATACATTAGGGTATTCAGGCAAGGAATTTGAAATGTAACAGATGACAAGTCATTGGGCTAGTGCTCTGTGTTTCAAAACTTCGTGAGAAACTCCAGAAACTTAAATTTTTTCCTAATGAACTTTCTGTTCATTGCACTAGCTTGAAACTTATCCAATGTTATTATTAATAATTTTCTATCTAACCCATAAGTCACAAACTACTTTATTGAATATACAAATTAATTTAGTTCTGAATACAACCTACTGAAAGTTCTGCTTCCATTGCCTTAATTGTGTTGTGGATATTTTGCTCTAGATATCAAATGTTAAACAAAGGATAAAACATTTTTTTGATTAAACAGCTCTAAAAAGAAGGTATTTTATAGCTCATTCAATAGCAGAATAAATCTATCGAGGAATCTCCAATTATATCTTAGAAAGCTGGACAAGAAGATATCTTCTTTTTTTAAAGCTATGTTTAGATTATGTTACAGACATGTACAAATGTACCTAATATAATACCTAACACAGAAGAAACTCACTGAATCTTACTTAACAGCTGTGAAACTTACTGCAATTTACTATCTTTAAGAATTAGTTTAAGAACAAAAATGCAAGAGAAGATAATGCATCACAAAATATACTTTCTTCATTTACACTGACAAGTGAAGCCTAGTTTTAATAATTTATGATAACTTATAATGAGGTAGTAAATAATGTGAAACATATATTATAATAACAATAATAAAGTAGGAAGCTTTTATAACGTTTTTCCAGTGGTTATTCTGCAGCTGGGTTATACCCTTAACCCTGGGGCAGTTTGCTTCATAATGTGAAGGAGTCTATGAACAATATTTGATATTGCATCTTCTAATATTTTTTTTCCAAAGATATTTACTAACTCTTTGAATGTTACAGAACATAGAACAGTTCTGCTGTATTCATTGATGGGAATATTTTTTTTTTTCTTAGCTCAAATAGATGAGGTATCTGGACTGAGATCTAGAGCTGATCAAAAATAAACTTTTTTTTTTTCCTTTGGATTCAAATTTTTTACTGGTCTTATGCTAGAAATTTTTAAACATTTTAATGGTGCCATTTTTAGAGATGTGAGAAGCTATGTTTTTCTTGCTGTGAGGTAAAGGCACCACTCAGATGAAGTTATACATGAGCTGTGGTAGAATAGGGAAATAAATTATGGGTTTATTTTCTCCTTGCAGCCTGGAATTTGTTTAATAAGATTTTCCATAAAAGCATTTACTGTGTACATAATGATAAAAACTTTAAAATCCTTACAGTGTTGGTTTTATTTGCATATAAAAATAGGGCATAAAGAGATGCAGCTTAGTAGCAAGTAATGTTGTTAGATGCTTTCTCATTCAGCTCATCTGTGCTATTATGTCAATGAGCATTATGTCTACAGTGCTCTGCCCTGGAATAATCATAATTAGTGAGATTAAATTGCAAACAAGTTTTTGTTAGCAGTAATTTTAGGACTTGTAAAAGGTCAGGAAAAATGCTGGGAGACTTTTACTCTCCACCAGTGTGCAAAATAGGCTGGATCATTACAGGGAGGAAAAACTTAAAACATTATTCAGAAGAAATATGTTTGCATGTTAAATCTGTAAAAAGGCTGTAGTTAATTTATGTGCCATCAAGGAACATAGATTTTTATTAAACTGTCTATTACATTCTTCAAGAACACTCTAATACCATCTGCCACTTAGAGTACCTGTGAAAGACAAAGTAAGATTTTCTTTTAATTGCCTAATGCTTTCTCACGCTTTCTTGCTTTTTTAGTACTACCTGGAAAAATGCTGTAATGATAGATAGATATTTTTTCATAATTTAATCCTATACTTCATAAAAAACATTTTTTCTTCCATTTTCTTTTAAAAATGCAAATTCTTCATAATTCTGAACTAACCCTAACATAGTAAACTCAGCACATGCAGAAGCTTATAGGTGAGATATGGTTTGGGGCTTTTTTTTGTTTGTTTGTTTTGCTGTTCGCCCTCCCCCCCAAAAAAAAATTATGAGTACAAAATTCTCTGGTCCATTAGACACTTACTTTGTTGGGGCAGTAATCATGATTGCCTACACAAATTACACATTCATCTGGTAATTGGCACTTGAAATTCGGTTACAAGAGTGTACTGTAAATTTCCAATACTGATTTGCTCATTAGTACTATTTGTTGGCACTTTTGCAGTCACTGACGTCAAAAAAAAAAAAAATTATGCTTGT
Organism: Aviceda cuculoides; assembly: GCA_035590195.1. Classification (NCBI taxonomy): domain Eukaryota; kingdom Metazoa; phylum Chordata; class Aves; order Accipitriformes; family Accipitridae; genus Aviceda; species Aviceda cuculoides. The sequence goes on from JAVJGG010000040.1 coordinate 1,804,676, forward strand.
ATTCTCCAATTTACAGATCACAAAACTGTCACGGAATGGTTTATCTGAGCTCCTAGAGCAGACCCACACTTTTGCCTGAGCTGCTTTCAGTAAAAAAAAAAATCTTAAAATTGTAACCTACTGGTGGCTAGCATCCCTAAGCACAAAATTCCAGAGTAGATTACAGTTCAATGAACAGACAGTGTTGGGCAATAATCCCTTTATATTTTAAAGAAGGCAGTCATCTAAGTAAAGTTCACATCTTTGATCAAAGTAGACATGAAGCTGTTCACAAATAAAATATCAGGATAAATTAATCTCATACTAAAAAGAAAGCCCTACTGCAGGAATAAAATCTTATCCTAAAGTAAAAAAAAAAAAAAAAAAAAAATTGATTCACTGAGTGTCATTTACCTGGACCAAAATACATAAATTATAGCGAATAATAATACCAATACAATCAGATATGACCGAAAGAAAAAAAAAAATTACGAATCCTATCTAAAACAAATGTCTGCCTTCACTCAGCCTCCTGATAGACTGGTACCCAGACTACAAAAACCAATAAGTTATTGGGTATATACCTTTCAGATGGAGCACAGATCCATCACCTGTGGATAAATCCATCTTGGAGATGGAACCACATTTGTAGTCCTAATCTCAAAAATAACATGCAATAAATAGGAATTTTCAGTGGGAATTGATCTCAAGAAGCTTCCCTATGAAACTTTAAAATGCTGCTTACATTTATACCCATTCTCATGCTTCCAAGCTAAGCCCTCAGAGTTACGTTTTCTCAGAACAGGACTGAAGAAAAAAATCTGGTTAGTACAAGCAATATTGCACTATCAAGCTTCTGACTATTCCACAAATTAAAAAAAAAAAAACCAAACAAACAAAAAAACAAAACACAAAACAACTCTGAATCTTTAATGCTGTCATATAACAAGCTGAGAATGCATGCAAATATTCCCTTAGAAAGCTATCAAATACAAGTCACTCTGATCAGTTCGCTACATGAAGGGAAAGGGGAAAAGCAGAAACCTTTAAAAATTTGACCCATTTTATATCTAAGTTCACAGTAAAAGTCAGCTAGAGAGGAAAACAGCTGTTATATGATTCCAGTTTTATGTGAAAAGACAGATAAGTTGCTGATTGCATTAGTAGTTGTATTTGTCATTTAATCAAATCAGAAATTAGAAACCAAACTTAATAATTCAGCTGATATTGAATATATTATCTCTCCTTGATACAATCACAGAGAAATTGACTTCAAATTAACTCTTGCAAGCCAATTAATGCCTTCTATAAATCTGAACAAACATTTTCTCCTCAAAGAAGATAAGCAGGTTTCTTGTCTCCCATTTTTCATTCAGATGATCTTTGCATGAAAAGAGACACCTTGTGTTTTAGAGGTCACCTGCTCCTGCTGTTTGTTCTGCCCCTGAAGTCATAATCTTCTGCCTGTGACATCACAATTAGTTTCTGCAGAGCTGATTATAGCCACAAACAAAGGATTATGACTTCAGGTGAGGGATAAGCAGCAGGAACAGATGAGCTCCTGAGGATAATGTTCCCCTTTCATGACTGTATCCTTAGAAACAAAATGCAGAAAGTAAAAGTTGTGCTTGATTCAGAACCAAACACTTTATATGAGATGGCAGTATCTGTTAGCAATTGCCTATTGGTCACATGCATATCATTATTTTCTGTATAAGTGCTGCTTGATAAAAGCAAGACATGGAAAATATTCAATATAGAATACCAAGGTTCCTAGAACTACATTTAATTTAGATTTACAAGACCCAGATTGTCTCATTATGTATTACCCATACCACACAATAGATAAGCAGTGCACTTCACAGTATTAGTAAAGATACATTCTCTGCACCAAAGCATTTACAATCTAGGTTAAATGAGAATAAGCAGAATTGTAAACAGGACTAGAGTACAAGGTGTCAGGGCAGAAAAGAACAAATTAAATGGTAATATAATTCTGTGGGTGGCTAATGTATATGTCTTGAAACTAACAAATGTAGATTTTAGCATGAATTATTATCTACTCACTGTTTAAGAAAAGTGGTTTTTTTATTGCCTGTCAACTTTAACCCATTGAGAGAAGCAATGTCTTCTGTCTAATAGTGACAGCAAGGGGCTTTGGGATTCCACCATTTGCTTGCTGAATTACTTTAAATAAGTCATTCTGTGTATCCAGATCTCATTAACTGCTCTCTGAAATGCAGCACTGTAGCCATTATGATAACAGGGAATTTTTAGTCCTTCAGACAGATGCATGTTCCAAATGTCAGAAACATCTATATCTATCTACCTATCTATTCATTCTCTCTATATAAATATATTCACAAAGGCTTTGGGCCAGATTCTAACCTACTGTAAGTCCTGAGAACCAGTGCTCCTACTAAAGTCAAGGATAGTATGAATTCCCCAAATTTCACACAAAAAGAAGTGACAGTTACATTGTAATACAAGTAGAGAACAAAAAACAATTTCCCATCTGGTTTTGGGCCAAGAAATACATTTCAAAGATATCAGAAATTATACTTCTTAGTAATAAATTAATTATTTCCAAAAAAATATTGTTGCTCAGGGAAAGGGGGGGGGGAAATCCTCTTTAGTGAAATCAAAAATAAAAAGCTTTGTAAAGGTGAAAATGTTTGGCATGTTGATACTGTACTTTGAAACCTGAAGAAGCCTTCATTTTGACTCCGCAGAAATGTAGTATCTTCACTCAAAAGGTTTCTATGTATTAATATTTCATAAATTATAATTAATCTTTTAAAATCTTACCTTGATGAAAGAAGTCAAGCAGCTAAGATTAAGTCCTTAGTCTAAAACTTCCACTTGCCCAGAGGATATTCCACTGGGCTCAGTCCTCAGCCCCCTATTGATTTTAATTTATATAAATGATCTGTTACCTCTCTCGCACTACTGTAAAGATACCATGAGCACTGGCAAATTAGAGACAGGCTGGTGGTAATGAATTACTAGGCAGATGCTTTCCACATGGGCTGCTGCTAACACTGATTTAATTATTTCTTTAAGAAGTTGAAATTCAGGTTTAACTTCAAGTATTGTCCAGGCTGTGGCCAGATGGCTAAGGGAAGTAATACCTATTAGGACTTGATCTGACTATGAATCATATGGTTAAAGTCAGTAGGGAGAAGAAAATAAGTAGAATAGTAGAAAATAATAATAATGAAGTACCTAATCTAAGTGGAACTAGCTCAGAAGATGCAAAAAAGGCCTGAGGTCAGTGGTAAGGTGCGATAGGCTGAATCAAGTAGAAACTAAATGCATTTTTTTGGCTGCTTCCAACACTCAGAAATATGACATCTTCATTTCTCCCTGACTTACTTCTGGGTAGAAGGCCTATGCATTTAAATACTTCCCGCTTCCTTAAAAACGTACATCTTGTGTAATTTTTATGCAAGTTCTCATCACAAGAATGAAATTTAACTTGGGCAAGTTATTTTACTTCTCAGTGAATCTGGAAGCTAGATCTGCAAGAGCTCTGTGTGAAGTCGATTGAGAACTGGTTTACAAATGGGGCTAACAACTCTTCCAAAGGGCTTGAAAATATGCTTTTAAACTCTCCTGCTCTGCTATTGCACATGACAGTTGTAGTTTCATCTTCAGCTGCTCTGAAATCTGTTACGGAGCATTTGGAAGTGCATGAAAACCTATGGTTTCTGGTGGCACACAAAAGAGATGACTTCTGATTTATTGCGTGTTGGCCTGTGATCCACACCAGCTGTGTGCCCCCATAGACCACCAAAAGAAGACATATTTAATTGTGCAAATATCTACTGTACCATTTGAACTACTATTTGGGGCTTGGCTAGAGGCCAGCATACCTGGGATTAAACAGCTGTTCATTCAGGCAGCTCAGCTGAAAATCCATCAAGTGTTTGGAAGCCTCTAAGGAGTTAGAGAAGAAGCTAGTAAGAAACCCTTCTTAAGATGCATAGGGAAAGTTTCTTTGCAAACTCCACTGACCATCTTGGTAGGTATAAGGAGACTGTTGAGAAGGCTGAAAGATAGTTAGCGATTGCTAAATGAAAACCTTTACAGAGACAAAAGCAGGGACCTTTCCAAAGGGATTATGAACTAGGAAGCCCTGGGTAAAATACCTGATAAGCATATCCAGACTCCAGGTTATTAAAGACTATTTTGGAGTTCTAACACTTCCACATCTGGAAGATGCTGGAAGGCAAAGCACATAGGGTACCTCGAAGGCAAGGTCCTGGGGTGTCTGCATACTTTTATTAGCATCTCCTGCATACAAATACTTACTGACAGACACATATGGCGGATATCACAGGGAAAAACTGCTCAACTCAGTCTAAGAAAAAACAGGGGTGTTCCCCTAGATGTGGACCTCTTGTTGGAGATGCAGGTGCTCCAACTTTATGTATAACCATGCCAATCAATCCCTACTATCTGATAATGCTCACAGTGGCAAGAAGGTCCCCTTATAAAGTCACCTATGCACACCCCAGGTGTGGATCTCCCTCTTGTTGCAACCCACACTGTCAGTGCATGTGCTGGACACTGGCCACTCATGGCATTCATCAGGGAGGACAGACAGGGTTACAATGCTGTGGAGAAACTTCTGGCAGTGTCAAACCAGGTTTGACGGCTGCTGTTTCCATCTTCCATTTTGTCTTGGTTTGAAAGACAGGTGTCTGCCAAGGAAGGCAGGAGCCCCCCCTGGAATGGCAGATGCAACCCCC
>JAVJGG010000040.1:1810109-1838887 GCA_035590195.1 Aviceda cuculoides
GTCCCCCTAGCAACCCGTATGGGGAAAAATTCCTTTAACAGAAAAAAACAGAAGAGTTTCTGAAACTCCAACATTATCCACCCCGAATTTTTTCCCATACTAACATATTACATAAAACTTACCCTTTTTTTTCTCAAATCCAGGGACATAGGATTACAAGAGGCATCCTGTATCATTAAGTCCTGTCTCCTAATGTTGGAAATATACACACAATTTAGCTGATTTCTAAAATCAGTCAGGCTCCATTTTAAAGCTAGGTTTTTCCCTCACCACATTAACTAAGAGGTTGTTTTACTTTTCAGATACTTATTTCCCTAATTTTAATTATTATTTTATTTTACAACCTGTATGTTTGTACCCATCATGAGTTTATATCCATTCCTCCCTATACCAGCATCATCTTTCAGCTAGATGAAATTGTTTTTTTCTTTCCCGGCACATAAGCAATTGATGTATTTTTAAAGTGCAAACACTTTTTCCACATAATCTTCCATTTTCTGTCTTTCAGTTTTCACTAATAAGACAGATTTTCCAGCCTCTTGGTTACCAATGCAGGCCTTATAAATTTGTCTATTAAATGAAAGAAGTAGCTCTGTTTTCATTTAGTTCTTCAGTATAGTGGACTCGTTATAAATGAGGTTCTGTGTGAAGTTTCATTGGTGCACTGTGCCAGTATCTCCTGGAAATACGTTCTCTGGTACGAGGGTCATATTGGATTTTTCCACAGACACAGCATTTCAGTGTCTCATACTCATATTGTGATTAACTAAATACTGTCCTTTCATCAGATGTGATTTCTGACTGATGAATTGCTAGCTTTAATAGAGTTTTATCTTTGAAAAAATTCATATATCTTTCTTTGGGGCAGATAGCTTCTGTAAGACAGATACTTCCAAAGCATGACACTTTATGATACCATGACTACTAAATGTTTTCCTAATTTTCTGCTTTATGACAACTGGCTGCTGAATGTTTTTGACAAAAAAATCCTGATCACAGAACTCTGCTTTTTTGATGTTGGTGTAAAACTATCCTTCCTCCTCTCTGCTACCCGTCTTTCTGTTGACTATCCTATTTTCTTTTTTTCTTTATGATCTCCTGAATGCCATTTTCATTTTTCTTTGGACTCCAGACTTAGATCTTAGTAACAATTTGCCTCCTTTTTCTTCTTCTCCATCATGTCCTCAAACTCTTGTATGCACACCGTCACTTCCAGTTTTCACACCTTCCCTGCTGCAAACTTTCACACGTGAATGCTTGTGGTTAAATGAGCTGAGAGGCAATTGTTGAGGGCAACTCCTTCACTGCACTCTGCAGATTCTGCAACCAGGTCGTCTCACCATCTGCTATGCTCTTCAGCTCACGTGGCTCAGTAGCTTTCCTTGTTTAAACAACACACAGTAAGAAAAAAAGTCCTCTGTGTCTTGTCCTGTACTTTCTCACCAGGTTGATGCCTAGTCGCTTTTCTATGTTTTCTTGGATCAGTCATGCCATCATTTTGGTTTGTAATTAACTGTTCTTCATCTATCACTAAAGGCAGAGACCTGTCCTCCAACCAGTCCTGTAGATTAGCATTCCCCAGAATTCTAGCTGTGTGAACAACACACATTGTCATAACCACACCAATTGAGAAGAGGAAGTTCAAAAACCAGCATATACATCAAAAAGCCTGAAATTTGATTCTAATATCTCACGCACCAAGAGGTTAATTTCATGCTTTTGAAGGTCACTCTCTAATTTTGATTCAACAAGTATTGTTTTTTCTTAGCAAGCTGCTGTTGTAGAAGTAAAATGCTTTATAATAAATCATAATGAATGCAGATATTCCCATCTGAGAAGATTTGCAGCGAACTGCAAAGACTCATAGAAAACTTACTTCACATTTTATAACTAAAGGTCCAGCTTGGTGGCATTTTTAAAAATGTTTGTAAGCACTGTCAGATTATTGCTCACTAAACTGGATTATTAAATACGGTATTGACCACAGTCCTGCCTTCGTATTCCATGAGTTATGTGTAAAATGTAGCTGTACTTGCTCTGAATAAAAAGCCTCCTGTCTTCTAGATACTTTGAAATTTTAGAGTTCAGTCAATGTGGATAGTATCTCTTCCAGAGACTGGATAAGACATCTTTAAAGTTTCACTTCTCTTGTTCTTCATCTCAAACTGAACTAGGCAAGTGAGGCTGATCTCAGAAACCTAGCTATTTTGTATAGAGCAAGGTAAGCCTAGTCACAAAGAGAATTTACACAGAGCTTTTAAATACTTTGCTTCTTAGATTTCACCAGAAGTTTACTCTAAGTTCAGGAAGTAAGTAGTTTTCACTGGAGACATGGCATTTGAATCCATATTTTACATTCCTTAGAGCACAGCCTATGTATTGAATCTTTCTGTCTAAATTTGCTTGCATACCTTGTGCTTTATGTTTATGAGAAAGAGCCTAAGAACCACCTCTCAAACACCTAGCAAGTTTAAGATAACAAACCTAAACCTAAAACAAAAATGCACCTTCAGCTTAATTTCAGTTTAGCATGACACAATAAATAACTGTGGTGAAAGTTAATGTATCAGGAATGCAATTACGAACATCATGAACAGGTATATTGATTTTATAAAATGGATGCATTCTACCAGATCATCCACTGCTGAAGAGGTCATAAAATGAGAGGCTGGTTTGTGGTGATTCCTCCCATTATTCCACTACTGCAATGTTTCTTCTCTTTGAGTTCTATTGTATCTCATCTTTGAGCTTTTTTCTTTCTCAGTGTTTGTTGAAACATCCTTCTCAGACCTTTGTACACCTATCGGTCCTGCCAAATACTGCTGGGGTGCCCTTGATGTCACATCATGATTCCTGTCTGGCTGAGGCATATGAGGGTAAGAGCTTTAGGAGGATACCACACCAAAAGATGTACAAGGAGGTGGGACATGCAAGACACAAGATTCTCAAGTAAACATTCAGTTTTCTATTAATTTCAGCAACAATAGCTGAGTAGAAAAAAAAAAGGTAGTTTTGTCTTTCTATGGATTAAACCCATGATTTTTAAAACTGATTTAATTTATTTTATAAAAATATTTCTCAGTATAGCTTTAGAATGAATGCATAGTGCTATCTGTATTCGCTGCACTCACTGAGCATTTATTTATGTCATTCATTTTTTCCAGTGATTGAAATGTCAGATTACCCACAGATCCCCTGTGCATGATAAAACAACTACTTGAATAGTATTTTTTTTTTCTAAGAAATTGGTGGTGTGCTACTTTTGAGCACAACTCTCTCATGAAATCTTAATAAAAGATCATCCAACCCTTTTCAGGTTTATTCAAAGATCAGCCTTTGGTTTTTAGATTTTCACATCCACTACCTATTTTTAGATTACGTACACTATTCAAAGTGAGGAAAATATTAGCTGAATTACATTCAGAACTTCCAGAATTTCAGTATCTTAAACATCTTCTCTTCTTCCAATATTTATTTAAAGATACTAAGAATTTTGAGTGTTTAGTTACTACAGGGAAAAGAATTAGATGCACAGCCAAGTATAGGAAAATAAAAGGCATACAACAGAGAAGAAAAACATGAGACAAAAAGGATATTCTAATATTCTGAAAAGTCAAATATTTTTTAACAATGTTATCTAATACAAAAAGAAACGCTTAAAATAACAGAAAATTTGGAAATATTGCTTCATGTCTTTGAATAACTCTTACATATCTGTTAATAAATATTAATAAAAATATATTATCATTTGAATATGTGAACAAAGCAAAATTTCTCATTATTTTAAGATTTAAAATATTTTTGTGACTAAGCAATTGTGCCTTCAAAGTAAAATTAACCGATCCAGTATCAGGAAAAAAAAATCCCTTATGTGACTTAGTTAATTTATCGAATCTCTTGAATAATTAATTTACTGTAGCAGATAGAGGAATACTAGCAAGAAGTACTAACCCTAAAATTCAAAAACATTATTTGGAAAAAAATTACTTCTGAAGAGATTTTTTAAAATTCACATCAGCTTTCATGAATATGAAAGATGGTCTGATTTCAGCCAATAGAACATTCTTTGTGAAGTATCTGTCCCTCTTTCATTGTGAGGGATACATCTACTGGCAGATGAAGCATGATTCCAACTCAGTTTCTCTATCTGAACTAGAAAGAAGTTTAGACAGAGAGCTATAGTGGATCTTCACGATTCTTACATATAGTGTAGAAATCATAAATCACTCAGTAGGGAAAGGAAACTGTGTCTATTCTATCAACTGAAACAGGCATTATAAAGCTTAAGTTTCTAAATAAAATCAAGGACAGTTATCCCAGCAGTAACACTAAGGAGCCACAATCCTTGTTTTGGTCACGATTTTATCAACATATAATTCTGACAGATCTTTCATTTTTTCCTAGTTGCCAAGGGAAGTAATCAAAGGAATCAGAGCAAAGTTTAATTTTCATTTCCTCTTCTTTGTGTTTTCTGTTTATTTTGTCCCAGTTGAAAAGCTTAAGAGGGGGTATATCTGTAACCTCACCACTCCATCAGCCCTATACTTAGTCCCAAGAAAGCAAAGCTGAGGGCATGGTAGGCAGCATAGGAAAGCTTACAGGATATTCTTTCAGCAACATAGAGGAATTTAGCCATCACAGCTGACAGAAGGTTTCTTTCATCATCATGCTTGTCGTTCCAAAGGACAAAAATACACAAATACACCAATGAATCTCTCATATTTCATGTAGTTGTTTTATCTTGCTTGGCAACACTCAATAAAGATGTCTGTCATTACTGTCATATATTGTATAGTTAATCCTCAAAGTGTATCTGTTCTGATGGGTTACTCTGATCCTGCTGCCTCATGTATTATGCTTGCATCCACAAAGGAATATGATATATTCAGTTAGAACTGAGACAACTTTTGTCTAACAAGTATGGATGCAAATGAAGAAACTTGTACTAAGGAAACTGAGACATGTGGCAAACCCAGGAAATGAAAAATTGCACAGAATGCTTACTGTAATGAAACTCTGTTCAGCTCCAGAATTAAATAACCTACACTGTATCTGAAATATACAAGATGAAGTATCTGGATTATTCCAGGGGAAATAGTCTGCACTTGATTTGATTTACAGGTGTTTAAGGAAATTCAAAATTTTAATAAGAATCATCATGCTGCCCCACCGTTTGACTTAAAATGAGTAGGCATAATTTCAGTTGAGGTAAAAGATCTACAGTTAAACACAGTATCTAAAATACTACTTATTAAAGTCTATAACTTCATAATAACTTACAGATATTAATTGAAAATCATACTAGAGCAGGTAAAATTAATTCTATTTTTTCCCCTCAGACTTTGAGATATAGTAAAGTGACCTGTATACATACACAGGCTGTTTTGGGAGGTTTATCTTCTTTTATTTCAAAATTTACTGGCCTGGCAAGTAACCTGTCAAATCAAGAAAAGTATAAAAATGACTTTCAGTATTTGGACAGTTTCATCCTAACTGGCATGAAGATATATAAGTGTGTACTTAAAAACAGATTTCCAGCTTTACTGGAGTAGAAGAGAGAATCCTCCATAGTAGACACTTGCAGATGCTAGACACTATATTAAGTTTCTTGCTTCAGCAGACTACAATCTAAGTAAAAAAGAGAAGTTAATCCAACTGGAAATTCCAATTTAAATTAGAAAAAAATGAAATGTTTTGTTTCTTTTTTGTATTGATGAATGTATTTCTCCTTTTGTTTACAGTGGTTCAATAAGTGAAATCCAAAACTAATGAACTGTCTTAGTTATTCAGACTCAGGCAAAAAGAATGAATCTCAGTCCTCTGTTGATTTAAAAATTTCTTTTCAGAGGAGTAGCAGAATTACTGCAGACCTTTCTCTTGTAGTAGCAGTCACATCAAACTACCAGTGTCCCAGTGAGTGTCAGCATTTTCCTGTCATATTATATACAGAAGCCATACTGAGTATAAACAACCCAAACTGCTCGACAAAGAAACACTGAGGAGAAATGTTAAGAAAAAATACTATCTTAATTGCCTCCTCTTAAAATTAAGCTTTCTCAGTTTGAGTTATACTGAGGGTATTCCAAATGAGTCAGGTCTAATTATGTTCTATTTTCTTAACAGTCATTTTATCCTGACAGCATTTACATGGTTCAAGGGGATCAGAAGGAAAAAATGTTTTCACTTATTTATACAACTTGATGGAACATTCCATGTCTCACATCATGTTTCATAGCATTGCTTAAGCAAAGGGAAGATAAAATCTTGAAATAAGCTTTTCATATTTTCACCAGTGAAGGTTTCCACAAACTTAAGGTTTTGCAGATTAAAATGTAAGTACATCTGCACACCAAATGGAACAGCTGTGATCAAATGAAGATGTTTAAGTACTGTATAAATATATACATATTTATATATCCATATATGCGATTGCAGTACTTTAAAACTTTGCCATACTGTACTTGAAGATCTTGATTTGATCACAGATGTTCTATGAAAGATAGCATGTTCCTCCTCTGAAATATATAGATATAGTACTCCATATACACAGGATTTATACACTCAAATGCACGTATCACATACCTTATTACTTAACAGGAGGTTAGATCAATGCTCTACACCACCAATAGGATATAGACGAAGCAGTGAACTGTGTGTGATGATAGTGCAAAATGGTGAAGACATCAATTCTACTCATAATGCTTTGGAAACTGCTTTATTTTATGTTCACTGTTTCTGTCCATGGCAATACTACACTATTGCACTGATATTTTAGTATGGATAATGACCCTACCATCCCCTGCTAAGTTTGCTAAAGTAGAAACTTATAAGAATGTTTCAACAACATTCTGGGAGAAAAAAGAATCAAAATGTCATTGTTCCTCAGAATTTATGATTTGACAATTTTCAAGTCCTTGTCTTAGAAAGGAATACAGAAAGGCTAAGGTCTATCAGGAAAATTTTTGATAAAGGCTTTCAGAAACTCAGCAAAAGTGGGATTCATCTCATCTCAATTCAGCTATCAAAAGATAGGCTTGATTAAGTTACATGTGTGATGTGTTTTCATAGTCAGTGAAGAACAAATGACTCCCAGTCAGGATGCCTTTATTAAGGATAATGTATTACTCTTTCATAGAAAGTAGTATGTCAGTCTGTGCAGGCTTAAGATCGAGATCCCATGACAGTATATGTTCATATGAAAATACGAAAATATGAAAATGGCAAAGCCAAATTGTTGTATGACTTGAAGATCCTCATCTACCCGCAGATCCCCTTTGGATTTATCAGTGGGAGACACTGGAAACAACATTATTTTCAAGATTTTCAAAAATCATAGTAGTTTATTTTAAGAATTTGAATAATTTTATTTTCTTCTATAATGACCTGGGTTACCATTAATATTATAATGGCACATCTGCATAATCTTTTGCAAGCAGATGTAAGCTCACTTCATGTTTGACTGAAGCCTGATAGACATGAATCAGTACTAAGTAGGTGTCAGGTTAAAGCAGTGCTAGAGCATATAAACTTTTCTCACAGTGCCTGAACACCAGGGTGCATATAAAAGAGAAATCTTCTGTAGAAGATGCTAGTTAATGCTGTATTTGTCAAGTAGGAAATCACAGTGGGTACTGACCCCATAAGGAAGGAAAAGAGAATAAAAGGTAGTTAAGAACTAATGATGACAAAGCATAGTCTTTTTCAAACTGTGACTATTGCCACATCCCTTTAGCATCCAGAATGTTTCATAATAACAGATTATTTCACACATTTCACTTCCATAGAATCAGAGAATCATAGAATAGTTTGGGTTGGAAAGGACCTTTAAAGGTCATCTAGTCCAACCTCCCTGCAATAAGCAGCGACATCTTCAACTAGATCAGGTTGCTCAGAGCCCCGTCCAACCTGACCTTGAATATTTCCAGGGATGGGGCATCCACCACCTCTCTGGACAACCTGTGCCAGTGTTGCACTACCCTCTTTATAAACAATTTCTTCCTTATATCTACTCTAAATCTGCCCTCTTTTAGTTTAAAACCATTACCCCTTGTCCTACTGCAACAAGCCCTACTAAAAAGTCTGTCCCCACCTTTCCTGTAAGCCCCCCTTAAGTACTGAAATGCCACAATAAGGTCTCCCTGCAGCCTTCTCTTCTCCATATTGAACAACCCCAACTCTCTCAGCCTGTCCTCACAGAAGTGTTCCATCCCTCTGATGATTTTTGTCGCCCTCCTCTGGACCCACTCCCAACAGTCCATGTCTTTCCCATGCTGGGGGCTCCACAGCTGGATGCAGTACTCCAGGTGGAGTCTCACAAGAGTGGAGGAGCAGAATCGGCTCTCTTGACCTGCTGGTCACACTTCTTTTGATGCGGCCCAGGATACGGTTGGCTTTCTGGGCTGTGAGCACATGTTGCTGGCTTATGGCCAGCTTTTCATCTGCCAGTACCCCCAAGTCCTTGTCCACAGGGCTGCTCTCAATTTCCTCATAAAAGATCAAATTTCATTCCAGTACAACATGTAGTACACTCTTCAGAATTGAGATCACAATTAGAATCATGCTATGGGATGTCATATGTCCTCAACACTAACCAGAACAGGAGTTGTAATACATTATAGGAAGTTTTGAGCTTTTCATAAGATATTTTTCTGCTTGTTCTCTTTAGTTCTTTTATTTCACCTTCATTGATGTTCTACTGTTTCACATATAAACTAGTAGGAAATACTGATATTACTATATTACCCGTATATTAATAAAGGTTTTGACAGCATCTTCTGTTTGTTATTGGTCGTAGCTGCAATTTCTGTTGTGTTGGGAATAGAGTAATTCTGGTTATTTGAAATATTACAGTTATGTTAGAATTATGTACAAGATATCCCAAGACAAAATCAACTGACATATTTTGGCTACCTGTAGCTGTTGTGACAAAATACAAAGAAAACGTGTTTTTAATAACACAGTAGTACATGTTAGCTGACCCAAATAGTTTGTTGAACATGGTAGTAGTGGGATGCAGTAAAGATATCTGATAACGGAAAAAATGCAGAGAGGCATAAGTGGATCTAGCATACGATGCTACAGCCAGAATAAACATCGTCAATGACAGTAGAGATATAACAACAAAGGATTTAGTATTGTTTTAAGTTTAGGGTGTACTAAACACTTGTACAGGACACTGCAGTCTGGGACCCTTTCTCTGAAAGTGCTTCCTTAGCATCAGACCTTTCCTACACTCAAAACCTATGATTATTTTCTAGTACCGAGGGTAGGTCCTTACCTACAGTAGTCTTTGTATCAACTATACTTCATCCAGTAAAATGTATTTGGACAACAGTTCACCAGTTTTTGTCATTGGACTAATCTACATTAGCAACTGGTATGATGCAAAGACAGAGAGACTGGGGTTTCATGTGTTATGGACCAGTATGATTCTAGCACCATTGCTTGTTTCTGCCCATAATGCATGTGGGGTGCTCTTAATAGCATCCCAGAGGAGCTACACCTTCATTCCTGGTAAATACTCCAGGAACATGTTCAACCTAAAAATTTGCAAATTTGCATTTTTAGATGCATCTGTTGCAGTCAATTGTCAAAGCAGAGGTACCCAATGTTGCAACAATACAGGGCTTTAAATCAGCTTTCTCAGACTAAAATGTTACTTTATCTTAATAGTAGGAAGAAAGAACAGCTAAAGATAAAAATAATCATCTACACTCAGATAAGCTTTATTACTTTATAGCTCAAGCAAAGGAGATCGGAACTGTTTGCATCTATTTTAAACACCCAGAAGATTTTGCTGTGGTATAAGAAAATATTTTTATGTTTTTTAGCCTGTCCTTTCCAAACATTGTTCTTCCAATTTCTAGCCATAGAAGTATAATCTGACTAATTAAAATAGCTCAAAATACATTTTTAGTAAGCCCAGAAGTTATACCAAAATGCTTGTCTGCAGTCATGTCTTCCTGCCTGTTTGTCAAACAATCTTCTATTAAACGATACTGAGAAACTTTCCAATAATCTGTTTGCATATTGTGCTAATAATCTATAGAGAATTGTTCTGCATCATTCATGAAATTTTCAGGTGGTGTGGGCAGATGTGAAGAGAAGTTTTACTAGAACTTCATATGAATCTTTAAAAATAAAAAATGCCACTTTTCCAAATGATCAATATACACTTAGTACACCATGCCAAATTGTTATACAACTCTGGTAACAACTTTACATAGACCCGACATTGGGTTCCAAAAGTTCTCAGTTTCACAGCACAATTTTTTCCCCAAGTAATAATGCCTGATAATGTAGTAGTACTTAGCATTTCTCAATTTTATTATGGTTTTCCCAGATGATAAATAATTTGAAAGCTCAGTAAAATTATTATTACTATAAAAAGCCCCCTAGAATTTAGCAAATGGGCCCAATCTCAATTTTCCAATCTTCATATTTAGCCAATCATGATGATTATCATTCCCCTTATTTACTTCATCATATCATATGGCAGTACAAAATTCATTTAAATGAACTTGGATGATATGCAGGGTACAAAAAAGGTGACACATATGCTAAGCCTAAAAGAGAGGCACAGTTACAAAATTTCATTCAGTTTTGGCTTTTAGGTGGTTAAAAACATTTCATTCGATATTAATAAAGTATCTCCTTCCTAATGTAGATTTTCCAGGAAAGAGCATAATTGCACAGAAATCCTCTAGAAAATCATTTGCACTTGCTATGCACAAATGAAGGCCATGAGTGAGTGACTTGTTTAATAAAAATGAAGATTTGTTCCAGCTTTTAAGTAGATGCACATGGTAGATAAATGTTTTTCTCTTTGGCCATTGTCCAGAGAATATCAGGGCTGATAAAATACACTGTGAATTTATTATTAGCTGCCAGAATAAAGTACTCAAAGACATCAGTCTGCCTACAAGCATCCACTGCACTGTTGCCAACACTTGAAGGGGTCCTAAGACTAGGTGAATCACTCAGTGGTCCAAAGCACCTTTATTGCCACCCTCGTCGCATTACTATCCCCTTGGATTCTCACTGAATTTGACATTTGGCTTACAACTGCAAAATTCATCTAGATAATTTAATCCTGAATCACAGCTGGACTCCTTCTTGAGTCTGCATTTATAACGAGCATATTAAACTTGGGCCTGCAAGTGTGAATAACACAGATTCCTTTAGGAGAAATATCTTAATGTATATGATTAAATGACTAGGGAGTCTGCCTCTGTCCTTCCTCCTCTGTCAAACGACACTAATATAGCAAAGCAATACAAGGAATTGGCTATAAGGAGGGTGCATTCCAGACTTGGAAGCCTGAGTTTTGCCCTCCAGTTTCTCAGAAATATGTATTCAACATGATTAAAAATCACAATAATAATAGTAATCAATGATGACCACAACTAAATCATTCAAAATACCAATTAAAAAATGTAATTCTTTAAGACCCATTTTTACAAATAATTCTATAGAAATTCTTTTATAATACTTCTAGAATTATATAATTATTCTATAATTCTTATAGAAATTCTATAAGCACTTAAATGTTCTTCTGAATAAATGTTTACAGGCTCAGGAACCAAACAATCTAGCCTGTAAGACGTAAGCACTGGAAGTCTTTCGAAGGCCTATTCCACAAAACATTACCTATTCTCTGAATAACAGTTAGAGATAAAAGAATAGCAGGGATGAATGCCTGTGGTTACCCTACAGCCAACTTAAATCATAGGGTGAGACACTGTCCCCAGTGAAACCCATATATATCACTTTGTAGAAATACTGTGAAAAAAAAAATAACGGACATAAAAATACATATTCTTATGGAGGAAACAGTATCATTTTGCTTCAAAACACAGGTCAGGCATTACACAAAATTTCAGACCGTATAAATGATCATAATGGTCCCCTTCTGACTTGAAAAGATATAAGTAGAAAAAAACATCAGAAATATACCTTGGGTTGTGAAATTTTAATAGCATATCAGAACTCCACTCGTGGTGTAAAAAAGCTCAGGGTTAATTCAGTGAGCATATCTCACTTGTAGTCAAGCCTTATCAGTTGACCAGTGTAATCTTTCTAATCGTCATTTTTTCCTCTTCCTGTTTTATTTCTAGTTTATGCTAAGAGTAGCCCTTTTGTCCTTGTCCAAGTAAAAATCATACTCATACCAAAAGTCTTGCAGGAAAGCCTATATTTATGAACTACCTTACTTAATTTCAAGATGAAAGATTTTCAAATTAGCTTTAGGTAAACATCCCAGTACAGATTCTGAGTTGGAGCAAGTCTGTATAGCCCCATTGATTTCAATGAAGTAAAGTCTCTTTAAGCCTACTAAGGATCTGGACAGCAGGCTTCTGCAAATTTGATTGATATTCATCCTTGAGTCTTTGAGCTTTACCTCAGGCTATTAATTGTATAAACTGTACACAGTATCTCTTAAAAAAAGGTATATTTTACTGAGGGTTTACAGTTAATGATGACATATCTTTAACAACATCTTATTGAAGTAACTGACATAAAATATGTTTTAAACTATACCAGTACTTTCTACAATGCTAAAACCCACGGTGCTCAGTCCTTGCTCTGAGCAAACTCCAAGAAAATTCATGGCTTTTAACAAATAAGTTAAAGATGGAAACTACCTACTTCACAGGGGATTACAATACACAAGACTATGGGAAGTTTTGAGACGACAGGCACAGGAGTAAACTTTCAGTGTTACAAAAAGTGTCATAAGCTTGTCATTGTCATCACAAAGCACCATCATAGCCATCACCAGTATTTGCCCAAGTTCCCATTCAATATAAAAGAGTATGGTATTTCCATAAATAAGGTGATTCACATAATTTTTTATCATAGATGTGAATCTGCACATTTTCGGAAGTCCTGTGGTTTTGCAGTACAAAAAGAGGGTCTTTTCCCCCCCCCTAAGTTCCCTGTAGTTCTAAGCATATTGTACTACATCCCACCCTTTGCTAATGAAGGCCTCAAAAATACTTTCTCCAGTGTCAGTTTGTCATTTCCCACCTTGATCCAGTGTAAAGGTACCAAAAGGCTTATAAAAACCCAAACACCAACCCCCCAAAACAAATTCCACCCCCTCCCACCACGCTCCAACACTGAGCGAATAGTTTTAAATGTTAAAAAAAAAATTATTGCTCCTAAGCACAGGATTTAAACAGAACATTTGGTTAGGGATTTTGCCTAGGTCTGCCGATTAGAGACTCAGAAACATTGTAAGTTTTATTCAGGAGGAGGAATATTGGAAGCCGTGGTGTTGCATTTTTTACAATCCAAGGTGCTAGTGGTCTGCAGGGGGTGCATGATTAGCAAAAGCTTACAGCTATATTCTGCCCTCGATCTGCATGAAGAACCAGCATTCATTCACATCAAGAGCACACACAGACCTCAGGCAGTTTATGGCCTGTAGTTAGGAATGACATGCTAAACCTTTCCTGAATGTAATGTCAAACACACTGCAGTGGTATTGATTAACCTAATTTTTCTGTGCTTTTCGCTCTTGCTGTGGTGATAAACTGCACTATTACAAGCTGACACAAAGCCTGAAACTCCATTTAGAGTGATGAATGCCTTTTCATGACACAAAAGGGGCAAACTAAAGAAGTATTTAGCCTGAATTAGTAGCGAGTACAGGAAATAGGCAGGTAATGTGTTTCTCCTAAACTGCTACTCCTATGTTGAAGAGTGGTCCTTTTTTCCCTTCTTTCCCCAGTTCTTTTTTGCTTGTCTTCACTGAACAGAATTCTACCAGAATCACCAAAACAGGTCACAGTGGTTCAACAGTGGTTCACACAGTTCAGGATCAAATACCAGATGGTGACTGGTGTCAGCAGCTGCCAAGAAATGTACAATATAAGTTACTCTCTTCTGCTTCTCTCCTTTTGTTATCAGATAAGATTAAGATCAATAAATAATGTTTCAATGTATGTTTCAGCATATAAAGAGAAACGCAACAGTTCCACAGGGAAATGGTGCTAGTCTCTCTCAGGACAAAGTTATCCGTCTCTGAGAACTGGAACCTACAAAGGAGATCTTTCTCCTTGCATCTTCTCCCTTCATTTCAATGACAAAGTTTATATCCAGTTTACTAATCCACAAGAGTTAATGAGAATCCTCAGAAATGTTGGATTGCGTGACCTGGAGTATGATGAGGTGAATACTGCTTACTGATTTATTATTTAATGATACTTAGGATGCTGGTCAGCTACTGAGAAACTACAGAAATACAGGACCAGAAAAGACAGGAGAAGGCATTCATAAATAATTGATTAGTTAGACAATGCCTAGATTAGACATTGTAAAAAATATATTTTCAGGATTTCCAAGAGAACATAATAATTTATAAATTTAAAAAAATATTACACTTTTAAGAAAGTCTGATTTTCAATTAGTTTGTCCGTTCAACTACATGTATTTCAGAGGATTTTTGTCAGTTTACACTAGGAACAGGGACTGAAATATTGAAAATAAATATTGAAAACCTACTCCCTTAAAAAGACTAGCAAGGTGCCTTTTTACAAAAGGGAAAAACAATTCTCCTCATTCACTAATTCTGAGTAATGATGGTGATGATGTAATACTGCAAATATGTAGTAGCAAATGGAATGATCAGCATAGTAGGATGATCCAGAACACAAAATATGTAATTTTAAATTTATATAATACCTTTTCTTAGCTTTAAGGGAATAAGAGATCAATATTTTGTCCAATCAGTAATCAAATATTCACATGAACTTTGTCCAGGCTACTCCTCTAATGGTAATGGAAAAGCTTTCACATAAAATTTCAGTATTTTTTAATTTTGTTGTGGACTTCTGTTACTGCCTTCCATTCCCACATCAAACTGCATGTAGAAGATGGAAAATGTACACAAATGATATAAGGAGATTTTCCAAAGTTTTTAGCTTAGAAAAGTTAGTCCATTTGCCATTTTGAGAGAAGTGCATCAGCAGTAGTTTGATATAAATGAGTTCACTCAAAGCTGCATTGCTCTAAAATGTCTCCTAACTGTGGTCCAGGGGAGTTACTAAAATTGTACTGAAGCTTAGGAGGGTACAGCTTGCAGACTTCAACATCTGTAGCTGACCACTTCTCTTGGGGGTTGGGAAGCATACAGACAGGAAGATGAGTGGATGTTTTCTATCATCATCTTTTGGTCCATTAACTAGCTCTGAGCAAATGAGGGCTGCTTAGTGTATATTAATTAAAATGGCCAAATTTCTTAGTGGGAAAGTTTAGGATTAGAAAGGATTAGGATATGTCATTCAATAATTTCAAAAGCCATCATTAGCCTTCATTTCTTCATTTTATGTTTTTAATGGAGTATGGTGTTTATTAGAGAATAATGTCTGTTGAATGTATTTAATCTCCAACTGGTACTTGAATTCATTAAGTCCCTATAAAGTTTATTTTACTATTTGTCATCTAAATGCTAATTTATATCTTTCCTTTATGCCTCTTTAGTTTTAAATAATGAACATTAAATAAGCAGCCTGTTCTAGAGAAAGGCAGCAGAATTTTCTGGTTAACCTTAACACATGAGCAGCTGAACACCATTCTGAAGGGCTTGTAGGACCACATTCAACCCTTGTTTAACCTTTCTAAATTTCTCCCACCAAATCCAAAGAATTAAAAGACCCAAAGCCTGTTTTTCGCCATTCAATTGCCAAAGTCCTGACAAAGTGAGCCCGTTACCCTCAGGATATTTCCTTTGTGGTTTTGACAATTGAGTTTTATTTAAAGCCTCTGTGACTTCATAAGATCATAGAATCATAGAATTGTTTAGGTTAGAAAAGACCATTAAGATCATCAAGTCCAACCATCAACCATGCCCACTAAACCATGTCTTGAAGTGCCTTGTCTATGCGTTTTTTGAACACCTCCAGGGATGGTGACACCATCACTTCCCTGGGCAGCCTGTTCCAATGCCTGACAACCCTTTCAGTAAAGAATTTTTTTTAAAAAACTTTTTTCATGCCTAAAGAGTAATTGTGAATTCACTCCCACCTCCCAGAAAAGCTTGCTATTCTTTGGAACTTATCTTTCTAATAGAAACTGACAATCAAAGTAAAAAAAAAAATAAAATGAGTTTTAACCATTACAACAATTTTGAGAAAGAGATTCTTAATCTAAGGTCTTCTATTGGGGAAGGGATTGATTAAGCCTCAGAGTTGAGCATTCATGCTCAGTGGAGCTGGAGTTTCCAGTCTTAGCTATTTTAAATAAGCCTTTTCTATTTCTAAAGCAAACAAAACCAGGCTCTACTGGAGAACTGCAAAGCAAAAGCTAGATCAACCAAATACCTTCAAGCCTTAGGAAAGATTCTTATTCAAGTGTGAATCTCAAGGTCTGGCCTCTTATCCATGTCTTTGCCATGTTTTGTCTGTGGATGTCTGAGCTGCAACTGCAGAAATCGGGCGCCACTTTGCATTGTCTGCCTGCTAAGATGCTATGACATTGAAGTAAGATTATTTTTGCCTCACACACTCAGCCAACATATTCCTTTTAAGTTAGCAGAAAGTATACCTTTCTCAGTGCTTCTAAACATAAGGAATTTATCCAACCTTTCTGTGTATGTATGTCTGTATGCATGTCAGTGCGTAGGAGCAAAGTAAGAAAATCAAGTCTAAGCCAATGAGCTGTATTCTGTCCTAGACATCTAAGACAGGATGAAAAACTGTCCTTTAGAAGTATTCAGATAGAAAAAGTACTTACTTTTAAAATAAACTGTAATCTGAGTAGGGAGCAAAGTATCACTTGAAACAATGAAATGAGTATGACTTTATTTACTAGTCAGATTTATGCAAAATGTTTAAAATTAGTTTCAAACACCTGACTTCAGAATTCTCCTTTGTATTGATTTGATGACGAGGCCTGCACACTTGTGTCAAGGACTACTAACACAAATGAAGAACTTGTCTATGTGATGAACAAATGAAGATGTCTATGAAGAACATAATATCTGTAATACCTGGCTAGATCAGACAACTTCTGGAACAATGGTAAACAAATTGTGTTTCTAGATGCAGAAGAAAACTTCTCTTCAAAATAAGAAAGAAAAAAAAAAAAGGAGAGATTTTGTTCTTAAATATGAGAACAAAATAATTCAGTTTTACTCAGTTATGCAAACAGGACTTTTGTCTGTGAGATCTCTAGTCTCAGTAGTTAGTCATATGCAGCCCACCTTAAGCAACTGCTTATTTTGCTTATGCTTCATTCCAGACCTCCCCAAGTATATTGCTTCGGTACAGCAGAATAATGGATATAACCATTAGCAGTCCCATGTTCCCAGTTACACCAGTGGAATAAATCTAATCTATTAAAAAAAGGAAAGAATTGTTCTCATGAGGTTTGTGATTAGAATTTGTCTATTTTTTAAATGGATTCTAAATAGAAAATTTTTGAATTATGTTGGCAATTAAAAATATGAGGTACAGATTTGAATACTCATGTCACTGGGGGTTTGGTCAATTTCTTCAAAGAAGATGAGAGAACAAATTTAAAATTCAAACTGTCTTATAATGGTCATGTGTGTAAAGCTTAAATTGCATATGTTTCCAAGACTATAAATAGTAAATGCAACATTTTCTCTTAGCAATTGCACTCCTATTGCATCTTTAAATTATTACATTTTAAAATTATCATCATTTATTCATTTGGATGGCATTTGTTTTACGGTATAGTACTAAATTGTCATATGCAGTGAATAAATTAAAAAAAAGGTATGAGTTGTTAAGTATAATGTGCTACTGAGAGAAAAAGCAAGAGGAACAAAAAGTATATGCAGTAAGAGCAATAGCAGTAACTGAAGATGGGCAAATCAGTTTAGATAGGATAAAAAATGACTTGCAATTATTCTGAAAATCATAGTGAACAGGATCTGAACATTTTTACACTTTAAAGGTTTCTGTACTAACTTCATTCCTTTCAGCCACTGTTACCAATTTTCACCCGCCATGAATTCTTTATTCTGGCCAGGATCTGAAATTAAATGATAAAAGACTGTGTTCTTATATAGCACTTTGAATTCAAAGGCCTAAAAACCACTTCATCAAGACAGCCACTGTCATTATCCCTTCCTTACCAGCTAGAATATAGAGACTTTTAGCTTTAGAAAACATCCACATTTCCTGAGGATTCTATCCGACCATTATTTGCTAAAGGGACATACAGGCTGAATAAAGTTTTGTATGTTCTAGTGCTTGTGGAAACAGCCTTTTGCTAACTCTGAGGTTGAACTATAACAGATAAGAAATCCTATGGAACAAAATATGAAAGTACATTGAAAATGTACTTTTAAAAGATCAACTCACCCAATAAATTGCTCAGACCATTCTTATAATTTATTGTGAGTTCAGAGTTCAGAAAGCAAACTAATTTTTTAATTTTCTTTCAAATAAAACAACATTTTCAAGTGCTCCTTGAAGATGCATTGATGTCGACTAATAGAAGATAACCTTTCTGGTATACAACATGATTAAATGAAAGTCATTTTACATGCATAAGTTTATCTCACCACTGATTTATGTGCTTTGTTTACTTTGAATTTTTCTGTCACAGCCTTAAACTTACCATAATTCTGTCTGGAGTAGAAGGGGCTGGGTTTTTTTAAGACATGAAATTACTGGTAAGGAAGCTTACTCTTCTTTTCATTCTTATAGTTAAAATTCAGAGTAAAGAGCACAGATAGTTTCATGCAACTTGCCAGATCATGTGAATTTCATTACCACTTTTAGTAGCTTAACAACCTTCCTTTACTTTAAACTAAAATGTAGTAGAGGGGCCAAACAATTTTGCAAATATATAAAAATAGCAAGTATGCTCATGACTATTAAGATGTATGTAAGACAAACTTTATCACATAATGTCTTTATGAAAAAAAATTACCAAGATGATCTTGTATGTGCTTTCAATATCATACATTAACATTTGCTGTCTTTTTCAGGTAGATGCCACGTTGTGTATATTTTATCTTTCTGCTAAATATAAAAACTTTAACATACACATACACATACGTACATACATACACACACACACACACTGATATGATGAGAAAAAGGACCATAATGTGTAGTAAAATAATGTGGTGCAGGTGTGCAATATATTTGGCACCTTCAAACCTAAAACCAGCTTTTAACTTCAGCAGTCTTAAATTATCTTTCAAAGTGTTACATTTTGCAAACTAAAGAGCTTAGCTCTATGAACAAAGCATGTTGGTTGTTTTTTACTTAACTAGTGTTACAAAAGGTATGAAAGGTTCACCACTTTGTGACAAGTATTTTGAGTCTGTGCTCTTAAAAACACTTTGCAGTTGCATTTACATAGTATTAACACATTTACAACATCAAATCATCATTAGTGCTAAATTACAGAACAATTTGTTTTCAGGTGTTATGAACCTGGATATAATAAAGGCTTTAAATTAACAGGCTGATCCTTCATGTTTAAATCTGATGTTTTTCTTTAGGATTGTGACAGTTTAGGATCTTTGTCACTTAAATTAATTTCTGTAGTTTTCAATGGTTTATAGATTTTTTTCAAACTGCTCTCCTTTTTTTTCCCCAAATAATGTTTACCATTAGAGCCAATGTATGCTGTTAGTTATGGACCCTGCAAATAACTCTGTGGATGCCAGCCTGTTTCAATAGCAGCTGTGCAATTCTGTCCCACCTACTCCTCTCCTCCATCCACCTTGACAACCTTGATTATGGGTGTCAGAAAGAGATCTGAAAATTGACACCTTTCAGAAAAAACTATTACTATTGAATTGTTCACCAGTGAAACAAGTGTTGAGCAACAGTAGTGAAAACTTAGAAGACCAAAAGTAGCTTATTTCCATACAAATATTTATCAAAGGCATTTCTTAATTTTTCTGTGTGGACTTCATATTTTTCAGTTAATGTGTTCATTGACCTGTTTCCAACTTGTTCAAACCTGCTTCCAACAACAGACAGGAAAAAAACATTATACGTAATACCTGGGAATGAACACTGATTGTATAGGTATCCACCTTCATCTACCTTGTCCGCATTAAGTATAGCAAGATTTTATTTTCTAATTGTTCCTCTGTACCATACTCAAATTAGATTCCTAAAACTACTGTGATTTATGCCTCGTGGGAATATCTCCTGATAGTCAAAAAGGAGTTTTCGTTAGTTTACAGGTTTGAAATAGATCTTCTTACAGTTGAAATCAAATAGCAAAACTCTTAACAATCCAAGTAACCGAGGAAATTCAGCAGTAATCTTGGAAACTTGTCTTGGAGTAAAGACTATCAGCATTATCACTAACCCTTTCTAGGAAGAAGAGTAAAATGATCAAAGATCAGTCAAAGAGTAGTATCATGAACAGCACCCATCTCATAACTTTATCAAATTCAAGATTTGGTAAACCACAAAAATGAATTAATTCAGAATTTGACATACAGGCAGTTCAATAATGTTATCTCCTCTACAGATGTAAATTTATTATCATAGAGGTGTGAATGGCTGATCATTCAGACTAGTTTTGTTTCTGAAACTAAATGCTAGAATCTTTGTTTATCAAGATGAGCCCATATATATGGAATTTCCTCAACATATTTCTTTCAGCTCTGTTTTTCAGTACCATGAAACTCAGGAGAACAGGTCTTTTGGATTTTCCCATAAGCAAAAAACCCCTTATTTCTTCCGTAAAAATACAATTGACGTACTTTATTAAAATCTTGGAATAATTAAGGTGGAAACAGGAAGAATCCAACTTCTGTAACCCAGCCAGTGATTTCTGATTACTGTCATATTAGCTGCAGCTCATCTGCTAGGTAGCTAGGACATCACACATTCACTAGAATTTAAAAAAAAAAAAAAAGGGGGTCTATCTTGAGGACGCCAGGGTTTAATAATCACATTGCCATTGACTTGGGGAAGTGGGGATAGAGGGCAAGACACAACTTAAAAATTCTACTGTTGGAAATATCATCTGAGAAATAAATCTGAGATGTCTGAGATTTATTTCAAGTATACACATCACAAACTTTTGCAGAGTCAGTTCTCCTACATAAACGAAAAACAGGAAATTCTGCCACACACAGTGCTTAAACAACAGAAATGCTCTTCACTGATGAAGAGCTGAAGCCCATGCTCAGATCCTTGGCTGTAAATTACCAATATTCTTGCTCATTTTAGCACAAATATAAAGTATTTACCTGCTGACGTGGCCAAGGAGACTCTTAACTTCTGTGACACTCATAAAATTGTATGGTGAATGCAATGGGTTTCTTCTGCCTCTTAGTGTTGTTTTTAAGATTGCAAAGGCTGCAGTTGGAAACCTTGTTCTTTCATATTGATTTAAACTCTTTCTATTGGTGTTTATGACCGCCTGCTGGTTTACAGCCACATTACACTCAAAGTATTAAAGCAAGAGAAATAAAAAGTCTCCTTGTCTCACAAGTACCTGGTTTGCCTATATTTGGTTTTATTGTTACTGGGGAAGATTATTTATTTATTCATTCACTCATTCATGTTTCAGTTCATTTTTAAGAATTTTGGGGGGAAGGGGGTACTGTGTTCAGGAAGGCAGTTCACTTCAGATGAGCTTGTATTAGAATTAGCTTTTAAAGTTTAAGTTCCAGCATTTCTCTAGTATTGAAAAAAAGAGGCTGATGTTTCCTATATTATTCCTTACATAGTTTCTCCTGTTCACTCCAAATAGGAACCAGGAAAGTAAGAAAGTTTCAGAACCTCCAGGAGAGGAGTGCTTTTTGCATGGAAGAAGTGAGTTGTGAAAAAAGTGGAAACCTTGGGATGTTTCCCATTTCACAGTTACTATTGAACTTCTGGTTTTCTGGTGTCCAAGTAAATAGATCCTTTCCACATGACAACGGATGATGATCTCAGCTATCTTTTGTTGTCTTTGGACTGGAACAACAATATCTCACTTCTATGCCATTTAAGACCCATGGTAGAATAACTAGCCAGGCATTTCACTTTTATTTCTCCTTTTACTTATCTGTGAAATGGAACTTTGGAATGGAAATAATTAGGCTGTGTTAGAGTGCTTTCAGATATGCAGATGAAAAATACTTCTGTATCCATGAAAATGTTATTATGTTTCTCACTTAATTAGATAAAAAAATCAGTAAGCGATTTTTGTGAACTGTGTATGTATGCCTTCAGTTTGTTTTAAAAAGCACTCTTTCATGTAATCCAGTGGGAATGATCAAAGGGATCACTGTGTGAGAAACAACTTTTTCAGTCAAAAATTGTAAAGAATTTTCAGAAGACAAAATAGTATCTTGAGGCTCCATATTATTCCAGCAGTCAAGACTGTTGTCACTTAAAAGCACTCTCTGAGCTGCAAGAAACATAGACATTGATGTCCTTAGAGAAGTGATTTGAAATATTTGCATGTTTTCCCTAAAAATATTTGTTTTCTATTGATTGTTATTGTGAAACATGTAAGGATTTAACAAAGCCATTAAGTTGAAATGTAATCCAATTCCCTGTTTTTCTGAAAAATCTCAAAAATTTAGTTAACCATTTTATCTTTCTGGGGATTTGTTTTAGGCAGTTACAGTTTAGTACAGTCTATGTGTCTGTCCAAGAACTGGAATAGGATGCCTTATGCTCCTAAATAAAAAAAAAAGTATTCTCAAGGAGATCCGCAATTCTGAATATTGATTCAAATCCAAATGTCGATTCAAAAAATGTGATGATTCAGGTAGGAAGTGGCACATGAAATCTGGACCTTTTCAGCTCTGCCCATCATTAAGGTATTATAGAAAACCCACTCAGGTGGTGATGACAAAGTATTATAGCTATGGATAAAAAGTAAACTATTCATCACCACCGGGCTCATTTGTATTATTTAAATAGTCTCCTGGGCATGCAGTGATGAGAAGATGTTTTGCCCTGGAGCATGAATAAAACGGTGCTTCTGGAAATGGAAGGCAATGCATTCCGATTTCTGAAGCATTATTGCACTCTAATCACTGATTCATCTGAGGTGAAGTTGTTTTCTCTCAACTTCTGCCTCGACTGTACAGAATGCCAGACACCCACCACAAGCTGATGTAGATAATGTGTACAGTGATAGCATGATGGGCAACAGGCACAATTTCCAGCATGATGACTCTGATTATATGTTAGTAGAAAATGTTTCACCTGGTGTGGTAAGACATTGTAACAGGTTCACCAGAGAGGCTGTGAATTGTCTACCACTAGAGATACTCAAAACTAGAGAAAGCTCTAAATAATATCATCTGCTTGGTCCTGCTCTGACTAAGGTAATTTGACTAGATGACCTCCAGACATCCTTTTTAAAAGTAAATTATTCTATGATTATACAACTATTACAATTTATTCCCAATAATGATGGAGTTAAAACTAACATACACAAACTTTCTAGTATCTACAGCTTTCTCTGGCATTATCTCCACCATTTTTCTGCCCTTTGGGTCCTAAAATCAGGGTACCAACTTTCTATTGAAGAGAAGTATAAGCATGGGGTTACAATAAATTGGTAGCACCTCAAGTTCTTCTGTGGGAGAAGCACTGAAGCTAATGCTTCCTCCTCAATCTGGGTCTGCCCAGGGCATTTTTACACATTTGCTAAAACTGTGCTTATTTGTTTTTTTCTCACTAGTTCACAGTTTGATGGTATATTTGAATTTACTATGTAATGTAAGCTTCACATATGTGTAATACTTGTTCTTTGTTCTCTTTTTGATCTCTGAAATAAGTTCCACTCAGCTCTCGAGGCTGCAGTTCATTAATGACCAGAAAATGACCATTTGTGATCTGTGTTAAATAGACCTGGTGCCTCCAGTATTGTTCCTTGCTTGCACTTTCCAGGCCTCTGCAATTATCTTATACTTGAACTTTTGGGGAGTCTCTGTTATAATCCTCTGTTTTTCTTCAACTGTATTCAAGCTGTGGTTTCCTGATAGCATAGCTAATATTTTATTAGCACAACCTCATCACACACACATCATTGTTCCAGGGTCACCGAATCATCATTCGCTTTACAAAAATAATGAACCATTCAAAGACATATGTATCTACAGACACAGGTAGATATAATGCTTTTGTAACTTCTTGCAATAAATATCCACTAGTTACTGCAGTATGTGCATTATAAAAATTATTTTACAACAAAGTATAGAGTCGTGGTAACTCATAGCATTTTTTTTCCCCCAGGAAAGAGCAAAGACTCAATTTCTCTTTTTGCAGGAAATGCAGCTTTCTCCACTCTTCCATGTGCTATGCACCTGCACCCACACAAAATGACAATTCACAGCATTAGCTCCACCATCAATTTTTTCTGTTCTAGAAGTCTTTTCCCATAACACCCATTCTCAGGTTGCTACCTCTTAGCATCCATTTTGCTGCTGTGAAGTCACGAATTTATGAAGTGTTTATAATTAAAGAAGTTTTACCTATTACAAAAACAGTCAATCTGTGAATGTTTGTTTAAATTTTTAATGAATATTCATGAACTGTGCTGACTCCTTTTTGGGTTCACTGTCTGTGGATTATTGGCAGGAAGGCTTGCTTCTGAATACAAGATTTTAAGCAGAATACTCCTGAAAACTACAGGCGTATCCAGTTATTCGCAATATTTACCTAACTATAATTAAGGCCAAGAAGAACATCAAGCACTGTCTAAAACTTCAGGTCTCATGAAAGTCAAGCAAATATGGCAGACAAACTATTCAAGGTATTTATATCCACAATTATTACCTCAGAATAATTTTAAGTTAAGATAAAAAACAGTTAGATGGTACTTGCAGCAATTAAAAAATACACAAACTTTCTGAAATTATTTACCCTTAGTTATTTAGCTCTTATTACCTAGACCGGAGCAGCCCCGCTTGGTGCCATGTGGCTGCGAAGGCCACAGCCGCACCACCTCCGAGCAGCCCTGCGCAGCCCCACGCAGAGAAGCCATCCCACCGCGACACTGGCCGCTGCAAGGCCTGCAGGGCCCTGGCTGCAACCCTACCTCTCTGTCTCTCCCGGGTGAGGACAGCGGACACCGTCTCCGTGCTGGCAGCTGCCCGGAGTGGCAGTGCACACCAAGAGCTGCAGGCCCACCAGCAGCAGGTACCCTGCGCTGCTCACTCCAGAGCTGCCTCAGAGCAAATGGCTGTCGCGATGTGCCCCCCACCCTGGCCTTCCAGACCTCCTGCTGAGAGGTGCCCTGAAAAGAGAAAGGAATCTGCAAGGTATTCTCTTTGGACAGGAGTAGGCGCAGACATCACCCATTGCCATAGCTGCTCAGTATTACATGTTCACCCCCTGTTTATTTCTTCTAACGAAATGCAGCCAGCATTGGCTTGAGGCTCACGAACCAGGGCCCTGCGAGAGTCGGGCTTGTTCCAGTGATGTGATAGAACCTGCTGCAGGCTATGGCTTCCATGGCAGAGCTGAGAGGACTGTTTCTGAAGAATGACAATATTCTGAGTTGGTCCCAAATAATCTGAATAGCTTTGAACTTGCCTGTATACTTGCACACTATATGGGGAATTTTACTCATCCTTTTTAATTTTGTCTGTGCAATTCACTGCAGAAACAAATGCCTGATTCCCTGCAGGAGGTGACAGTATGTGCCAGCCACTAAACTGAAAGAAAATGTATTGTGTGTGAGCAAATGTTTGCACTCTGAGGTTTAAAGTGTTTCCTATTGCTAGGGAAACCATCACGCTTTGCTCTGCATGTTTAGAGCGGCTGGCTCAGCCAGATCTTGAATGTGGTGGAGATCATATTGTTCTAGGAAAAGAGGAAGGCTAATAATAAAAAAGAGGAAACTAATAATAAAGACACCTTAAAAAGATAAGGAAACAAATTAATGACGGAGGGAGACAGACAAGAAGACTGTTAAAGAGAGATAAAATATCATAAAACTAATTTCAAGTTGTAAGTATTTGTCTAGGAGTTTCCTGTTCTGTAACTCTACTGTCTGCAAAATTTGTTCATCTAAATAGAGTCTAAAGTCTCAACTGATGCAATTTAGCACAGCTTCAAATATTGTAATGGACATTATGAGTCTTAGAATTATAGGACACCTGACCCACCTAGACCTTTCCTTTGAGCCACTGCACCATCACAGTTACATTTAGAGATCACAGCTAGTCTGGGATAGAGTTCTCCTGTAGATGTGACTTTGGTTAATACATGTGGTGCAGTAGCATTAGGATACAGAGATCCGGACTGGAGGTACTGGAGCTGCTCTTTTCCTGATCAGGAGTTCATATATACGCAGGAAATGTAATCAACACAAACAGTATTTTTTAAGGAATGTACTGCTTTCCTTTTAACACTGGAAGCAAAGAATAAGGTAAAATGAATATTAACATAACAAGATTTCTATGCACCAACTTTCCTACAGACAAATTAGATACATTTTCCCCCAGTTATGTTAAACTTTGTAGTTGGGATTTACACAATTACAAAACTTCTGTCTTTGTAAGGAGACAGTCTCTAAAGGCAGTCAGATGCTATATTGCCCTTTCCATACTTCTTGCCCTTGCTGATCAAAAACTTCCTTGACCTATACAGGAATGTAGAATCAGGTCATCATAATGCCTTTTTTCTTCCTCATTGTCACTGAAGTGTTATAGGTAAGTATTTATTAGGATTCACCTCTCCTTCTTTGCTGTTTTCACCCAGGAGGGCTTATATGACATATTCATATACACTCTTTCAGCAATCAATCAAACTGAACATGTGACATTTATCTGTATGATAATGCAGACTTGCTTCAGATGCACTGAGAAGGTCTCATACAAGGTATTGGTGCATCTCGGTGAAAGAGAAGCTACAAAACTCTTTTGCATGCCAAGGTATTAACGGGAATGGAACATACTAAGTTGCCCTGATGCATTTTGGCTGAGAAGAAAGAGCAGCATTCTTTTCTGATTCAATGTACACAATACAGGAAATTGATAATGCCATAGGAATTATCCATTTACATGCAGTAAACTGGAAAAAAATACACCGTTACAGTTCCTACAAGATCATTCAAACATAGGTACTTCAGACGTGCTTTTTTTCTTCCTATGTGTGCATGCACACACACATTCACGGTTGCAGTATGTAGGTACATACAAACTTCATTAATAAATACTACAGCATCATATTACTCTTATCAGAAGTCAGCAATAAGATGAGTACTGGTTTCCAGCATTCTGGAAGGAAAAATGCTTTCCTTGTCTGTGGAGAACATTGAGTACAACATTCAAGATAACAGATCCTAAGAAATAAAGGCAAGCTACTGCAATATCTTTAATATTCCACTTAATGAAACAAAAATTATCTGTGTGTATATATTAAATTCAATGTGTGAGCAAAATCAGAATTTGTACTCTGTTGAAATATATTTTTTTTTTTTCTTTTTATGTCCTTTCCAACCCTACATCAATTCAGCCACTGGAAACTCCCTCATCTTAGCTTGACACCTGAACAGAATTAGAAAATAGGAAATTCCTGAAAGGACAAAGAATAACTATTGTGTTCTCAGCTACTTTATTAGATAGCTAGTTATCGGTGTAAGCTCTGGTGCACAGGAAACCTCTTGCTGCTTTTTGGACCTGCTGCTGATAGCACTTTAACTGACTTTGTCCTCTTGATATGTCTCCCTAGGAATTTCCAACCTACAGTAGCCACAAATGCTACTACTATCTCCTCACCTTTGCAAGTGTTTTTATAAGTACAAAAGGGACACTTTCCTTTCTCATCTTCCATAACGTAAGAAGCTGACTTTCAGTTTTCTAGTAGTGATAAAAAGGATAGGAGGGACCAAGACATCCATAGAAAAGAAGGAAAGTGGATTTGCTGAAAGTTTCTGAAGGATCTTTTACCCTGATTATCCTGGTTAAAGCAGAACAATTTTTTCTGGTGTTCATATAAACCCTAAGAATAAAGTGAGAAAGCAGCAACCAACCCTCTTCTTGTTCATCTGTGATTAGATACTTCAAAAATAGTGCGACAATATCATCAATTATTATTTGTATTTCACTTAACTCCTGGTATGGGACTAGAGCCCTATTGTTCTAAAAACGTAGAATAAAACAAGTCTTTCTAAAGGATATCATCTGTCTAAAGTGCTAACAGCCTAAAGCATGGGGAAGGAAAACAGACACAAAGGTATGTGAAACATCTTTCCTAAGACTGCAGAGATATTATAGTAGTCCAAAGGTGAGTTCATACCAATTCTAAAAATAGGGTGAGGAAATAGAAGACTTGGAGAGGATAAGGAATCTATCTGTGTGTGGCAAAAAGTGAGGAAAGCAGTATAAGAACAGCTCCAACCAGCCGTTGTTTCTCCATTCCCCTCCTGGGCAACAGCATGAAGAATGTAATATTTATTATGAGCCAAAGAAAAGGAGTGAAGGGAGAGGAGGTGAATGGGGCCAAAGTTTGCCTGCAGTTCATAGTCCGCATATTGTGACTGTTAGCTATGTAAGGTTCTCCTCCTTCTGACTACCCCTTCTCTGCATACATAAGCCAAGTTAATTTATGTGGAATAAGTTGCTGTGGATGCACTTGGAGAAGCTCAGGTTTGCTGAACAGACCTCAGTGTCCTCAGCTAATGTATGTGAAGGTGTTGGAACAGCAAGGTAAAAGCACAGGGACTGTGGGGGGTTTGGGGATCACTGGCTATGAATACAGGGGCCTGATTGGGAAAACAAACAGAAGACAATGTGTCTTAGTTTGAAAGACAGGTGTCTGCCAAGGAAGGCAGGAGCCCCCCCTGGAATGGCAGATGCAACCCCCCTT